>SJYX01018750.1:0-12377 GCA_006410675.1 Oreotragus oreotragus | reverse complement strand
TGGTGTCAGACAGAGTTAGACGTGACTGAAGCAACTTAGGAGCAGCAGCAGCAGAGGCCTCAGGCACGAGGGCGACCTGCTCGAGGAGCAGAAGTCAGGCTGGAGTGAGTGAGGTGGTTAAGCAGGTGGGGGTGCAGGAGGGGAAGGCGGGAGGTGGCCTGGGGCAGCCGGTACTGGGACTTGCAGCTCTTGGTATGACTTTGTATTTTCTTTGAAGTGCAGTGAGAAGCTCTTGGAGAGTTGTTATTGTTCCTCCACAGATGTCTTTGTTTTACTTAATTCTTTAAAAAAATTACGGTAAAATACACATAGCATAAACTATGCCATTATAAACTTGCAGTTCGGTGTGTTCACTGCATTCATGCTGCTGTGCCCTCATCACCATCCTGTGTTTCCATACCTTTTTCTTCATCCTGAACAGAGACTCTGTAAGCACAGCAGAACCCCCATTTCTCCTTCCCTCTGCAGCCCACGCTAATCTCTAATCTATTTTCTGGCTAGGTTCTTCATTTAAATGGGATCGTACAATATTTGTCTGGCTAATTTCATTTAGTTTAGTGTTTTCAAGGTTCATCCATGTTGTAGCAGATGTCAGAACTTTATTCACTTTTATGGCCGAATAATATTTTATTGTATGTACACACCACGTTTTATTTATTCATTCTTCTGTGGATGGATGTGGGGGTTGTTCCCAGCTTCTGACTATTGAGTGATGCTCTTGTGAACATTGGCATATCTGTTCAAGTCCTTGCATTCAGTTCTTTTGGGTGTATACCCAAGAATAGACATACTGGGTCTTGTGCTAATTCTGTTTATCTCTGTGTATGTGTGCATGCTCAGTCATGTCCTAGTCTTTGCTACCCTATGGACTGTAGCCAGCCAGGCTCCTCTCTTCATGGGATTTTCCAGGCAAGTGTACTGGAGTGGGTAGCCATTCCCTTCTCCAGGGAATCTTCGACCCAGGGATCAAGTCTGTCTCCTGCGTTAGCAGGCAGATTCTTTACTGCTGAGCCACCTGGGAAGCCATTAGCTTTCTGAAGAACCATCAAAATATTTTCCACAGTGGCTGTACAATTTCACATTCCCACTAGCAGTGTATGAGGCTTCCAGTTTCTCCACAGCCTCTCTGATACTTTTTTCTTTTTAATCATAGTCATCCTAGTAGGAGTGAGGTGGTATCTCATTGTGGTTTTGGTTTGTATTTCCCTAATGACTGTTAATTAATGACTAGGGATTCTTTAGTGACTTTTCATGTGCTTATTGGCCATTGATAGATTTTTAGAGAAATGTCCATCAAACTTTTTGCTCATTTTTAAGTTGGGATATTTGGCTTTTTTTCTATTGTGAGTTTTGGGAGTTACTTATCTCTCCTGGATATTAAATCCTTAGCAGCTGTTTGACTTNTCCCAGGAATGGAGGAGCCTGGTGGGCTGCCGTCTGTGGTGTCAGACAGAGTTAGACGTGACTGAAGCAACTTAGGAGCAGCAGCAGCAGAGGCCTCAGGCACGAGGGCGACCTGCTCGAGGAGCAGAAGTCAGGCTGGAGTGAGTGAGGTGGTTAAGCAGGTGGGGGTGCAGGAGGGGAAGGCGGGAGGTGGCCTGGGGCAGCCGGTACTGGGACTTGCAGCTCTTGGTATGACTTTGTATTTTCTTTGAAGTGCAGTGAGAAGCTCTTGGAGAGTTGTTATTGTTCCTCCACAGATGTCTTTGTTTTACTTAATTCTTTAAAAAAATTACGGTAAAATACACATAGCATAAACTATGCCATTATAAACTTGCAGTTCGGTGTGTTCACTGCATTCATGCTGCTGTGCCCTCATCACCATCCTGTGTTTCCATACCTTTTTCTTCATCCTGAACAGAGACTCTGTAAGCACAGCAGAACCCCCATTTCTCCTTCCCTCTGCAGCCCACGCTAATCTCTAATCTATTTTCTGGCTAGGTTCTTCATTTAAATGGGATCGTACAATATTTGTCTGGCTAATTTCATTTAGTTTAGTGTTTTCAAGGTTCATCCATGTTGTAGCAGATGTCAGAACTTTATTCACTTTTATGGCCGAATAATATTTTATTGTATGTACACACCACGTTTTATTTATTCATTCTTCTGTGGATGGATGTGGGGGTTGTTCCCAGCTTCTGACTATTGAGTGATGCTCTTGTGAACATTGGCATATCTGTTCAAGTCCTTGCATTCAGTTCTTTTGGGTGTATACCCAAGAATAGACATACTGGGTCTTGTGCTAATTCTGTTTATCTCTGTGTATGTGTGCATGCTCAGTCATGTCCTAGTCTTTGCTACCCTATGGACTGTAGCCAGCCAGGCTCCTCTCTTCATGGGATTTTCCAGGCAAGTGTACTGGAGTGGGTAGCCATTCCCTTCTCCAGGGAATCTTCGACCCAGGGATCAAATCTGTCTCCTGCGTTAGCAGGCAGATTCTTTACTGCTGAGCCACCTGGGAAGCCCTTAGCTTTCTGAAGAACCATCAAAATATTTTCCACAGTGGCTGTACAATTTCACATTCCCACTAGCAGTGTATGAGGCTTCCAGTTTCTCCACAGCCTCTCTGATACTTTTTTCTTTTTAATCATAGTCATCCTAGTAGGAGTGAGGTGGTATCTCATTGTGGTTTTGGTTTGTATTTCCCTAATGACTGTTAATTAATGACTAGGGATTCTTTAGTGACTTTTCATGTGCTTATTGGCCATTGATAGATTTTTAGAGAAATGTCCATCAAACTTTTTGCTCATTTTTAAGTTGGGATATTTGGCTTTTTTTCTATTGTGAGTTTTGGGAGTTACTTATCTCTCCTGGATATTAAATCCTTAGCAGCTGTTTGACTTGCAAATATTTTCTCTCCTTCTGTAGGTTGTTACTTTGTTAATAATGTCCTTTGATTCATGAAAAGTTTAAGTTTTGATGAAGTCCAGTGTATCTGTTTTCTTTGGTTGTTTGTGTTTTTGCTGTCTTATCTAAAAATTCGTTACAAATCCAAGGTCATGAGGATTCACCCCTGTGTTTTCTGCTAAAGAGCTTTATGGTTTTAACTCATATTTTGGTTGTGGATTCATTTTTGAGCTCATTTTTGCACATGGTTTGAGGTATGGTCTCTAAGAGGGCTTTAAGCAGGAGAGTAGATGGTCCGATTTCTGATGTTGTAGGTGAACGGTGCTGGCTAGAAGGTTCTGTGTAATCAGGTCAGTTTTATATGAACCTCATGTGCTGAGGGAGCACTGCAGAAAAGGTTGACCTTCACTTTTACCTCGGAGAAGCATTTCTACTATTTTCATTTTTTTAAAAATGACAAACAGCTCATAATCAGTCATTTGTCTGTACCAGGGAGTAATTTTATTCTTTTCTCCCTCAGATGCCGTGTCCCAGAACTCTTCCCTGTCTTACTGTCCTGATGCCAGGGCGGCTCCGCATTCCCAGAACCCGTCTCCTGGAAGCAGCAGCCCGCGGCCCTCCGTGGTGGGGCGCACGGGCCAGCGGCCGCGGGGGGATGGCCAGGACTGGGACGCCGTGTCCTCCAGGTGACCGGGGCCGAGGGAGCTCGAGCGCGTGTGTCAGTGCTCAAGGGAGATCGCCTTTCCCTTCTGTCTTATCTTTTGAAGCATTAACTCAGGTGTTGGCCTTGTGTTAACCAGTGGCTTTCATACTTTTTTGAACATGACCTCCAGTAAGAAATAAGTATTATACTGCAACTCAGCACTCAGAGCACAGACATATACCCTGAGTATGTGTGTGTGCCTGTGTGTGCATGTGTGTGCCCCTGTGTCCGTACACCAAAACAAAATGTTCACAGAACTGTTCTCTGATTTTGCATGTTACAGAGTGAACTGCATTATTTGTTCATTTCTATTTCATCAAGAAAATGGTGATTCTGACCCACTGAATTGTTTGTAGCAGCCACAAGTGGACTGTGATCTAGTTTAAGAGCGTAGTTTTTAAATGTTGGATATATCTTGATAACATTTTAATGAAACCCACTTCTGGATTTCATTTAATTGTAGTTTAAATGTATTGGTGTTTACTGTTAAAGGGAATGATTGGAGAATTAAAACAAAGTCCCCTTCAAGATGCAGAGTTCATGGTGTTTATGGTGTTTTATTTATTTGTTTGTACAAAGGAAGATTTTTGCATATTGTTTCCTTAAAGGAACTGGCACGGTGTTTGTGTGTTACCTCATCCTTAGGCTACAAGCATCTTAAAGACCTCTTAGTGTTTTCCTTAGGTTTGTTCCACTAAGTGCTCCCTGAGACCAGCACTTGTGTGTCGGCCTGATTCTTTTCTCCTGACGTGACTGGTGTGGCCGCTCCAGGCTAACATTGACTTACGCTTGCTGTGTTCTTGGTGTTACCTCAAGGGCTTCACGTGCTTTGTCTCCTGTGGTGTCCTCATAGGAGTCCTGTGATACGATTAGAATGATGATTATCATCATTTTATAGACAAACCCGAGGCTGGGAGGGCTGGGGGCCAACCCCAGTTTGCACGGTTGGGGGAGTGCAGTGCAGGGGCTGGGCAGTGCCGTCCGAGTAGCTCTTCTGCTGACAGCACAGCTGCTGTTGATCAGCGTGGTTTTCCTCCTCAGCTCATTCTGTGAGCTGTAACTAGTGTGCTGCGTGCTTTAAATTTTCACTCCTGAGTGAACTTCCTTCCAGGCCCTTTACAAAGTTAGAGAGAAGCCCAGCTCATTTCCATGTTTTGGGATGCTTGATATATTGGAGCTGAAGGAACGACAACGTGTATTAAATTGTACATGTTCAGTAGCATCAGTCCGTCTCTGTGATTCAGCTTCAGCTGTGGGTAACATCAAAAGTCAACATTTTGGGATGGTTTGTAAACATGATGTTTCAGGCCTTTCTATGGCACTTTGATCCCCACCCCACCCTGTATACCCAAGGTAAAAAATTTTTTTTTTAAATAAAGAAAGCTAAGAAAGATGGGATGTTTCACTTTTGGGTACATTTTCAAAATCATATGATATTGACTGTCCTAAATAAAGTAATCCATTTCTCATCATGTTTTTCTGGCATTTTCTTGCATTTTCTTGCATTCTTCAGTTGCTAACATTGGCTTACTTTGAACATTTGGTGAAAATCACAGAAAGTCTAGGGAGCCATATGAACTATTTAGTTTTTGCCTTTATAAGTTACGGAAGAACTTTGCTATGAATCTGTTTGCTTTCCTTTCGAGATGGATGGATTTTTCAGTGGTTACGTCTATTACTGCTACAGGAATGTTGACATGTTTGGAGAATATCAATTTGAAGAACAAAATATAAATACATTCTTGGTTTCGCTTCCAATTTTGAGCCATCTTTATGGAATTTAATCTCATAAACTTGTCAAGGTTTCTAGCAGTTTCCCACAGTTGTTCCATGGAGCAGTGTAGTTGAGCCCAGTTCGAGACTTCCTAATGAGCCAGACGGCAGCCCTGCAGTAGTCTGTTTGGGGGCGGTTTCCCCGCCCCAGGGTCGTGATTGTCCTCGCTTGCTTTACAGTGGGAGTAGCAGCCACGCTGACATCAGCTTGCGGGCCTCTGCCCCCTCGCCTCTGGACCTGGCACCCACGGACCTGCCGGAGCTGGCGGAAGACACACTGGAGCTGCAGCTGCAGCAGCTGAGCCTACCCCAGCTCTGCGTCTCCCTCCTGGAGGCTGCCGCGCCCCTCCTGAGGACAGGTCGGTGGGCCCTGGGGCCAGAGGTCGTCTGTACTTTTGTGTTTGTTTCTGTCTATTTTCTAGGACTCTCATTTTTCTCTTTTTCACCTTCAGTCTTACGATCTTTAAAAATCTGTATTTACTTAGTAAGTTCACATTACTGAGGGCTTAGTAAGGGCTTTATTTTCTCTCAGGTAAACGTGAATGTCATGGAGCACTGTTCAGACAGAGTGTCCCCTTTCACTTCTGGCCTTTTATGGCACAGACATCCACTTGTGTGTGGTTATTTTAAAGGTAAGCAGTGAGAAAAGAAACAACACAACTGAAGTGAGTTAGAGAAGATGGACTGGCAGGAATAGACCAAAAGAAAAACTTCTTGGCTTTTGCTCTTTAGAGATTTTTTGAGTTGCTTCCAGTTGTTCACTCTTCCCACTCAGTTTTGACTTGAGTGATAAGTGAAAGTGAAAGTCGCTCAGTTGTGTCTGACTCCTTGTTACCCCATAGGCTATACAGTCCATGGAATTCTCCAGGCCGATATACTGGAGTGGGTAGCCTATCCCTTCTCCAGTGGATCTTCCTGACTCAGGAATCAAACTGGGGTCTCCTGCATTGCAGGCGGATTCTTTATCAACTGAGTTATGAGGGAAGCCTGAGTGATGCGGACATATTAAAAACCAAAACAGTCCCAACACTGGATTGTACCTTTGCAGTAATATCTTCCTCTTAAAAAACAAACCAGAGTTCAAAAAACCCAGACTTTCTGGAATGACATTTCCTCGCCACTGTGCTGGGTAAGTTTGCGCAGATGTCCTGCAGTGAACTCTGGGAAGTGCCTTGATCTTGCTGGAGAAAGAATAGTGTGGCCAATGTCCAGGGCAGTCCCGCAGCCAGTCAGTCAGGTTACCACGCACCAAGGCCCAGCTCTGCTCAGCTGCTGGACAGGGGCTGCTGCTGCTAAGTCGCTTCAGTCGTGTCTGACTCTGTGCGACCCCATAGACAGCAGCTCACCAGGTTCCCTCGTCCCTGGGATTCTCAAGGCAAGAACACTGGAGTGGGTTGCCATTTCCGTCTCCAATGCATGAAGGTGAAAAGTGAAAGTGAAGTCGCTCAGTCGTGTTCGACTCTTAGCAACCCCATGGACTGACTGCAGCCCACCAGGCTCCTCCGCCCGTGGAATTTTCCAGGCAAGAGTACTGGAGTGGGGTGCCATTGCCGTCTCCGGACAGGGTCTGGTGCACGTTATTTCACGTGCTCCTCACACCAGTCTATTTGGTTCACCCCTCAGTGGTAGTTACTGCTCTTCTCCCTGTTTTACAACAAGGAAGCTGAGGTTTAGAGTGCTTTAGAAACTCACCCAAAGTCAGACAGCAAAAAACAGAGACTTGAACTTCAGTTCTGAGACCAGAATCCATGCACTTAGCACTTTGCAAGGTAAAGGAACATTTGCAGTCTCCTTTGTATTTGTATTCTCTAAGTATATACATTTTAAGTAATTGAAAAACTTGTCAAAATATAAACAGAAGATAAATTTTGCTTTGTTTGTTTTATACTGGCTGAGTGATAACTGTATCCCACGCTAATGGTTCTATAAGTCCTGTGGCTATTTTTTGCTTGGTTGGAAGTGATGTGAAGAGGCAGGAGGTAAGTGTATATTTGGAAACATTAACAGTTTTTATTTTTTATTCTGAGAACAGTATACCTTAACTTCTTACTGATTGGAGAACTCTGCTTTGGGAGTGAGGAGAACAGATTAATTCATTTACTAATAAAGTGACATGAAGGAATATCTGAACTTCTTCAGTATCAGGTGTATATGTTTGTCTGCATGGTGTACTGAGGAGAACACTTTTAGATTTAATGGTTTTGCATTTAACCTTTTCTTAATTTGCTGTAGAAAGTCAGATTGATAATTATAAAGCTGTATTATGGTACATAAAATTTTCTAAATGTTCTTTTGCCCTTTGGTAAAGGCACATTATTGCTTAATTTGTAATTGTTCAATGTCATACGAGATTTCTGAGAGAATCTGCTCCAGCTGTTCCAGTGAAGCAATTAATCTGGGCCCTCATGATCCCGTAGTTTGTTTTACTCTCATTCATTAGAAATTGACCTTTGATATGTGTGGCAGGAAAGTCCTGATTGAATACTCACCTCACTTAGGACTATGGGTGGTGGAATTCCTTTGTTGTTCTTTCTCTGTGGAGAAGGAGGCTGCTCAGGTGCGTTAACAGCACCCTTTTTTCCGGAATGTTTTTAGAGTTTAAGCTGAGTGTAGGTTTCCCAAACTCTTGTGTGGGAAACTACTAATTCATGACAAGGCTTAAACCTCCTAGTCCTAAGTGGGGAATTTATTAGACCATATCTTCTCAGCTGACCTGTGCCTTGTCAACATATTACATGTAACGTGGATGGTCTCTGATTTTGAAAACTTACTTTACTCTGTCTCACTGTGCTTTTAGTTATATTGTTATTCTCTTCCTGGCTATCTTTCCTACTTATGAGCACATTTGAGTTTTTCGTAGCTGAATAGTGTTACAATTGAAACAGAAGTCTAATAGTGACTGTATACTGTGGCTTCCCTAGTCATCTCTCTTTTAACAGTTCTAAAGACACCAAAAAATAAGGAGAGAAATAGGAATTTGGGGGCATTAGCTAACCAGAGGATTGAGCAGTATGCTATTCAGCTTTACCCGGAAGTTAACTTTTTCCCCTTCTGTCTCCTGTTTGTATTCCCAGGTAGTAGACAGATGATAATAAGAGTTCTGGAGTTGCTCGCAGAAGTTGTGGTGCTTATTGGTGAAGCGATTTCAGCACATCTGTGGGATGACAGTAGTCTTTTTGCAATGGATATGGTGAGACTCAAGGTTTTCCTTGCAGCGTGGGTAACAGTATCAGTCTTTTGTTTTATCTTGGTCCTTTCAAGCTGGCTTCATTGTCTCATTAGCCTTTGAAATCTTTCTTTGTTTTAGATGCAATAGATCCCAGGCTTATTTTGCACAGTGTCTGGAATCGACTATTTCTCAAGAGATTCTGCTGCTGCTAAGTCACTTCAGTTACTTTTAATGCATGCTTCCATGTAATGGAAACCATATCATTTTTTACATTTCCCATATATCATAAATCATTTGCTTTTTTATATCTTTTAATTTCAAATTATCATCTGATGAGCTTGCTTTTCTGGGTAGAACTGGTGTTCTGTTTTTCTATTAATGTAAATTTGTAACTTATGCCTCACTTTTCCTTTTTTTTTCCTTCATCAGAGAATTGGAAGTAACATTTATTAGTTGTAAAAATATATATATCACTTCCTAGAGTTACCATTTCTTCCTCTTTATGTTATTTTGACCTGCCTAGATCTGTCTACGTTTTATTGATCTTTGCTCTAGGCTGCTTGAAATCCTTGTGTATGGACGTTAAGACGGAAAAATAAAATCCCGGTTTACTTTATACCAGTATCTATGTGTGAAGAAATCCCCCAGTTTTTTTATATACACAAATCTCTTGAGAAGAAAAAGGTTTTAAATCTTTTACAATAGGTTTAATAAATTGTTTTGTGCCCTTCAATTTCCGTGTTTATAAAATAGGGATTATAGTTCTTAATCTTAGTTTTCTGATAGTTCTTAAGGTTATCCCACTATTTTGTAGTACTTCTAGAAGATTTTCACATATTGAAGATTTTCAACAAGTGAGTTTTTCCTGAGAAGTGTGAAGAATGTTTTATCAGTTGCTTCTTAAAATAGCTTAAATTTCTTGGCCAGAACATTTATCTGTAAAAGTTAGTCATTCACTTTTAACTTTTGGCTGCTAATCTTTTATGATTCAATGAATTATTTTTACTTTAAAGGTTAAATCTGTTGTACAAGAGCCAATTGGTATGTTAGAAATGTTAAATAAAACAGTACTGCTTGAAATTATATTTGATCCACTTATTTAAAAGGAAAAAAATGCTCCCTAGGAAAAAAAATCTCATTCCTTTAGGCTATATATTAATAGAAGCAGACAATTATATAGAATTTCTTAATGTCCTTACTTTTGCAAAGTTTAAAAAGAAAACAGAGGTATATTTTTGTTGTTTCGTTAAAGGAACAATATAATAAAAGTTGAGCAGTTCAGTAATTGAATACCTGAAGATGTGTAATAAATTCTTTAGAGCTTTCCAAATATTGCTAATAACACTCATGAAATCCCATAACTCAGTTTGTATAAGCATAGTCAAATTTTTTTCTCTATAAATTGAATATTTTTATTTCACTGGAAGCAAATAAAATATTTTCACTGAAATTGTTATATTTTGTTAAAATTTAAGATTTATTGATAAGTGTTTGTAAACGTTAGAAGACCTGAAGGATGTCATCTCTCCTCTGCCTCCCTAGGAAGTTATGTTTATTTTTACTTATTTGCCTGGTAAGTTAGGCTCATGGAATGAGGCCTCTTCCCCTTGCCAGCTGACTCCAGACTCCTGGGGCTGCTTCTCTTCAACTTTTGCCCTTTTCCTCTCTGTCACTGCTGTCACTCATTGTCACGAAAAGCAATCTTTGCTCCTTCTTTCTTACTCATTCCTTCTAAATTCCTGCCTGACATGCTGTGAGCTGGTAACTTAGATTTCCCAGTTTGTGAGAAGAGTTACTGGTTGAAGTTCAAGTGAAATTGCGAGGATTGTGAAAGATTCTAGAGAGGGGCTATCCAGTAAGGGCTCAAGAAGGGTAATTGAACCAAAGTTTATATCTGTTTAATTTATTAAGTTGAAAAAGATTGAGCTAAAACCTAAAATCCAACTTCAGGTTTTGCTTGATATTTGTATTATTCAGACCACAAGACTCATTCGTGTTGCGTCTTTACTCTCCATTACGCATTTCATCAATAGACAGTTATCACTTTATCGAATTCTTTTGATCTGAATTATTCATTATTTATACCTTAGAGATTTATTTCATATTTCACTACACTAATTTTTTTAATTGAAGTGTAGTTGATATATGGTATTGTTTGAATCTTTGCTACACAGCAAACTTAATTCGGCTATACACATATAGGCTTTGTTTTTTTCAGTAATCTTTTGCGTTATGGCTTATCACAGGATATTTAATATAGTTCCCTGTGCTGTACACCAAAACCTTGTTGTTTATGCATTCTAAATGGAACAGTTTGCATTTGCCAACCCCATGCTCTCATTTCATCCCTTTTCTTCCTCGCTTCCCCCGAGATAACCATAAGTCTGTTCTCTTGTCTGTGAGTCTGTTTCTGTTTTCTAGTGGCTTTTTTTGGTGCCATATTTTAGATTTATTGAATGATCCATGTAACAGGTTTACTTTGTATAAATAATTTTTCATTTTAGTTTTCATATCTTTTCTGTGGAAAGTTGAGATGAGAACCACAGTGTTTTTTTTTCCTTCTGCCATCTCCTAACACTGTCCTTTTAGCAGGACGTTTATAGATACATGTTGTTATGATTTGCCAGTCTTGTCTAGTGTATTTTACCTTTCTTTTCATACTTTATGCATACCTTTCAGTTTAAAAGATACAACTACTATTGAAGTTGTAAGCTATCTAGAAATTTATGGTGGTGGAACATTTGCTCTAAATCAGCCTTGTTCCCTGAAGAGAGATTATATAATTTAATATTTCATTGTTTTTTAAATTATTTGGCTGTGCTTGTTTCATGTCTTAAGTAAATTTGGGATCCCTCTGAGGGCAGAGACCATGTCTCCTGAACTAGTGCCTTTTCCCCCACATACTTACCACTGTGTTCAGGAGACAATCAGTCCAGTAAGTTACTGGATGGGAGGTTTACATGTAATGTTCAAAGTTGGAACAATTAAGCACGTGAAACTAGGAGGAATTTATGGTCCCTTAAGGTTTTATATTTTGTTTATTATTAAAGTTCATCGTGTTAATTTCTTAAAACTTGTAGCTTTTAAAAGATTTAGGTGTGCTGCTTATTCTCTCCTACCATTAAAAGAATCTCAGCATGTATTGTTTATTCTTACCAAGAGGAATACATTTGTGTTATTTAATGATAACATTTTATGTCCTTCTCCATGACATTTGCCTACTGGCCCCTGCAGTTGACTGTGGTCCCTGACTGATGTTTAAACATTTGCAGAAAGAGAAGCTGCTTGTGGTGTTGGCGTCCCTTGGAGATACCATGTGCTACCATAAAAGCAGCGTCAGTCTGGAGCAGCCGGAGGCGCTGGTCGTTCACCACAGGATGGCCTTTGTCAGCATCTCGCTGTTTGCTGTCCGGCTCCTGCAGACACTGCTCCCTGTGGAAAAGGTAAGGTGGGTAGTGTGGGTTATTTGTAGTTTACCGGGTATTACGGTCCCTGTTATAATTCCTTCTGATCATTTCACACTGTACAGAGATTATACTGGAAATGTAGAAGTTGAGAAATGGCTAATTTTAACATACTTGACTGTTTTGACAAACCAGTTGATAGAAAAAAGCACTCATTTTGTAAAGTTTTTTTTTTAAGGTGATTTTTAAAAATTCTTGTGAAGCATGTTTAGAAAAGTACATTCTTAAAGTGACTGTGTTGTTGTTCAGTCACTAAGTCGTGTCTGACTGTAGCTGCAGGGACTGCAGCACGCCAGGCTCCCCTGTCCTTCACCGTCTCCCGGAGTTTGCTCAGATTCATGTCCACTGAGTCGGTGATGCTGTCTATCCATCTCATCCTCTTCTGCCCCCTTCTCCTTTTGCCTTCATTCTAAGTGACTAT
>SJYX01018748.1:264112-295466 GCA_006410675.1 Oreotragus oreotragus | reverse complement strand
ATTTCTTTGGAAGGAATGATGCTAAAGCTGAAACTCCAGTACTTTGGCCACCTCATGCAAAGAGTTGACTCATTGGAAAAGACTCTGATGCTGGGAGGAATTGGGGGCAGGAGGAGAAGGGGACGACCGAGGATCAGATGGCTGGATGGCATCACGGACTCGATGGACGTGAGTCTGAGTGAACTCCTGGAGATGGTGATGAACAGGGAGGCCTGGCGTGCTGCAATTCATGGGGTCGCAAAGAGTCGGACACGACTGAGCAACTGAACTGAACTGAACTGAGGTTACATCCACTAGTCATGTACGGATGTGAGAGTTGGACTAGTAAGAAAGCTGAACACTGAAGAATTGATGCTTTTGAACTGTGCTTTGGAGAAGCCTCTTGAGGGTCTCTTGGACAGCAAGGAGATCAAACCAGTCAATCCTAAAGGAAATGAGTCCTGAATATTCATTGAAAGGACTGATGCTGAAGCTGAAACTCCAATACTTGGGCCACCTGATGGGAAGAACTGACTCCTAAGAAAAGACCCTCATGCTGGAGAAGATTGAAAGCAAGAGGAAAAGGGGACAACAGAAGATGAGATGGTTGGATATCATCACCAACTTGATGGACATGAGTTTGAACAAGCTCTGGGAGTTGGCAATGGACAGGGAAGCCTGGTGGGATGCAGTTTCCATGGGGTCACAGAGTCGGACACGACTAAACGACTTCACTTTCATGCATTGGAGAAGGAAGTGGTAACCCACTCCAGTGTTCTTGCCTGGAGAATCCCAGGGACAGAGGAGCCTGGTGGGCTGCCATCTACAGGGTCTCACAGAGTTGGACACGACTGAAGCGACTTAGCAGCAGCAGCAGGGCTTAATTATAGTCGTAAAGTTAAGGAAATAAAACTTGAGCCCATACATAAACAAAAATAAAAGCAAAGACTTTGAAATAAGAGTTCAATCCAGAATGGCTCAAGCATAAACCTGAGGAATCAAATCTAAAGCCTACCCTCTCTGCAATACTGGGCAGGATAAAGAGATTAAAGTCTTCACCAAGATGGTAGAAAGAAATTCAAAGTTTATATCAAACCCTGATATATTAATATCACCAGTACAGAATACAGATGATATCTTAATTTCATTACACAATATTTTCATTTACTCACAATTAATGCATTAACTCTCTACCAACTAATTGTTTTTTTTTTCTGCCTCCCTATAAGTTTTAATTAAAGAAATTCTGAAATTTTGGTAGGGAGACCATTGCAGATATGATTCTTGTCCCAGAATGGAGAACTCCAAATTAGTGACACCCTTTATAGAATATTGCTTATTGCTTCTACAATGCCACTTTTTATTTGTGTATTCTATGTACTAATTGGACTTCCCAGGTGGCTTCATGGCAAGGAATCTGCCTGCCAATCCAGGAGAGGTGGATTCCATCTTGGGTCAGGAAGATCCCCTGGAGAAGGAAATGGCAACTCACTCCAGTATTGCCTGGGAAATCTCACGGACAGAGGAGCCTGGCAGGGCCATGGGGTCACAAAACAGCCAGACATGACTTAGAGACTAAACAAATTGTTATTAATGCACTAATTAACATCATCCTATATACTCAATAACTTTTCAATAACTGCTTAGTAACAGCAGAACAGCTCAAAACCACTATGGGTTTAGCCAGTCAGGATGCTAAGCATCTTGATTTGCAAAGACTAAAACCCTGTCAGTACAAAAAAAGAAAAATGATGAAAGGGTACTAAGCAGAAAGAGGCAAACTAGTCTATCTGCTCTCCTTTAAAGTTGTATCCTCCCAGAAAATATCATTACAAATCAAGGTTAAATATGGAATTGAAAAGGTGTCACATGAAGAGGAGGCTTCCCCAGAGGCTCAGCAGTAAAGAATCCACCTGCAATGCAGGAGCCAGAGCATGTATTCAATCCCTGTGAAGGAAGATCACCTGGAGGACATGGCAACCCACTCCAGTATTCTTGCCTGGAAAACGCCATAGACA
Source organism: Oreotragus oreotragus (assembly GCA_006410675.1). Lineage (NCBI taxonomy): Eukaryota > Metazoa > Chordata > Mammalia > Artiodactyla > Bovidae > Oreotragus > Oreotragus oreotragus. The sequence goes on along the minus strand of SJYX01018748.1, from coordinate 293,469 downwards.
TAGGTGCCTAGTGGGCTACAGTAGATAGAGTTGCAAAGAATCAGACAAGACTGAAGCAACTTAGTACATACATGCACGCGAGCACACACACACACACACGAAGAGAACATAAAAAGGGAAGAAGATCTGGCTTTGCTATCTCTTCCACAACTCCTGTTGGACTTTGTCCTCTTAGACTCATCTATTAAATGAATTGATCCCTGGCATTTTGGAGCACAGGCACTGTATGGCTGACACTTGTTTACAGAAAGTGATGATTTTTATCATGCACACACCAGCAGAGCAGAGAAAGGCACACAGCATTCACAGTCTGTCCTCTGTTTGTTTTCACCTATAGTATTTTGGGTGATCTTCCAATTAGTCCAGGAATCAACATGTCTTTACAGAGGATCATATGGCAGACAGGTGCTCTGTACTGTGGATGCTGTGGTGAACAGGAAGACACGATCCTTTTGATTGTACTCTGAGTTTTTCCCATCAATTAGGTATGGGTTTATGAACTAGTAAAAAAATTAAAAGTTTAACTTTTGAAACTCTCCCTTTCTACTATACCACATTTCTGGGATGGTTGCTTTTGTTTAGTCACTAAGTCTTGTCTGACTCTTTGTTACTGCACGGACTGCAGAACTCCAGGCTTCCCACTTCACTATCTCCCAGAGTTTGTTCAAACTCATGTCCATTGATTGAGCCAGTGATGCTATCTAACCATCTCATCCTCTGTCAACCCCTTCTCCTCTTGTCTTCAGTCTTTCCCAGAATCGGGGTCTTTTCTAAGGAGTCAGTTCTTTGCATCAGGTGGCCAAAGTATAGGAGCTTCAGTTTCAGCATCAGTCCCTCCAAAGAATATTCAGGACTGATTTCCTTTGGGATTCACTGGCTTGATCTCCTTGCAGTCCAGGGGATTCTTAAGAGTTTTCTCCAGCACCACAATTTGAAAGCGCCAATCTTTCAGCACTCAGCCTTCTTGATGATCCAACTCTCATATCCATACATGACTACTGGAAACTCCATAGCTTTGACTATATGTATCTTTGTCAACAAAATGATTTCTCTGCTTTTTAATATATTGTCTAGGTTTGTCACAAGGAGCAAGCGCCTTTTAATTTCATGGCTACAGTCATCATCCACAGTGATTTTGGAGTCCAAAAAAATAAAATTTGTCACTGGTTCCACTTTTTCCCTACCTATTTGCCATGAAATGATGGGACCAGATGCATGAGCTCAGTTTTTTTTTTTAATGTTGATTTTCAAATCAGCTTTTTCACTCTCCTCTTTCACTCTCACCAAGTGGTTCTTTAGTTCTTCTTCACTTTCTGCCATTAGAGTGGTACTTTGTTGTGGCAAAGGGTCTTGCATAGCTCAATGAAGGTAAAAGCCACACTATGCAGGGCCACCCATGACAGATGGGTCATAATGAAGAGTTCTGACATTCTGGGTTACACAGACACAAAAGGTCTATATCCCTAAATAAGGGTTAAGAATCAAAGGCAGGAATTAGAAATATTTTTAGAGTAATTGTTTATCCTTTAATGATTTTGTGAGAAAGTAGAATTATTAAAATGAGCCCCTTATTGGGTCACCATGCTACAAGAGCAATGGGTAAGGGGTTTTCCAAGATGAGTCTAGAGAATCTATGAGGTGGAACAGTAGACATTGACTCCTGTCAGCAGAGTAACAGGCCTGGCATTGCTGAACCATAAAGAGACTTGTGTACTGTTTCTCTAAGTGTGCTACACACTCCACCAGTCCCCAAAAAACAATCTGATGTTAAATTAGAAAATGACAAAATTCTCCTCGCATTCCTCTTTCTATTGGTCACAAAGTGGCCATGGAAGGAGTAAGTCAGTGATGAGTCGCCACAGAATGTTGCACCAGGCCACACCACTCCTTGAAAAAAAATTACTGTAGTGTGACACAATCACTGTTCCAGTGACTGAAGCTAGAAGATTGCTGAGTATAATTTGCTGAACAACTGCTTCAGAAAATCAAGGTGCTTCTCCATGAGGACAAAGTCACTTCTGATCTTCCAATTTGACTAAAATGTATACACGGCTTACTTCTGTGGAAAGTACATTGTGAAGCTTCACAGAGGCCCAGCCTCCCTCCCTACCCTGGTTATGAAGTCAAGTTTCTCATCCTGATGCCTATTTCTTCCTTCAACTCACTTCAGCCTTATAAGTAGTCATGGGCAAGAATTATTTTTCATGCTAAATGCTAACACAGTTAATGCAGTAGATGAGTCTGCTCCCTCACTATATGCATGTTTGTGCACTTATTATATAACATTAAAAGCGTGTTAAATGTTTACTACTTTGCCAATCACAATTTTTATCTTTGCTATAAAATCCTTAAGGAAAAGCACTGCCTGCAGGGAAAAACATTTCTTATATTCAAGCACATAGGCTTCCTTCAATGGCAAGATGGCACAATGGATGTTATTCTCTCACTTATCAAATTAGGCCTCTTCCTTTGAAGAGAAACCATCTACTTAAATAATATCCTCTAACACTCCTCAGCTTGAAGCAAATGTCCTCTCAACTGTGAGCTCTCTTTGCATAGAGAAAGTGACAGGGTCGAATAGAATAGGGCAAAGCAGCGATTACTTACAAAATTTAAGAATAACTTCTTCAGCCCAAAAATGCTTCATCATAGAAAGCAGATATTTTACTTAAGCATGGTCCCATTTGAAAATGCAGGTGAAAGTCTTGGACAACAAGGGATCTGTCTCTGTGACAGCACTGGGCACAAAGAAAGGAGATGGATCTTCTCCAAGGTGCTGAAAAAAAAGGTGCAACAGAAGAAAAACCTCACCCCATAGTTTCTCTTGTAACATAATCTATTCTTATGTGAATTGACTGACAAGTTGAAAAGAGGGTTTTCTGCTGCTAGATTGGTGTTTGGACTGAACACAAAGTAAGTTAGAGAAATTCCTAAAGAACTCCACCACCAGAGTTCAACAGCAACCAGGCCCAGCTTCGTTTATTCCCTCCTGAATCCAAGAAAAGTATAAGTAGGTGATGCTTTAGCTACAGACTAACAAACATCTGATTGTTTGCCATTGGTTCAGAGCCCACCTACAAAGGTTTGTAGGTGGTATGTCCTTAAAGACCATCAGAACTAAGGCTGTAATTTATAGCCCCATCCAATTATAAAATAAAATTAACTGTCTACCCCACAAATGACTGAGTTAAAAATTCCATCAGAGTGTCTTAAAAGTTGCTGTAATACAAGAACCATTAGATGAAACAAAGATTCATGCCTGGATTGTCCTTTAATAAAGTTTCATTATTTCTTCACATTTATGAGAATCAAAGTTACAGTGAGAACTGACAGCTCTCAGGAGTTTTAACAAACTACTGTTCAATTCCTGAGGAGAATGAGGACCTCAGAGTCCTTTCCCCAGTCTCATAGTGAATTATGAATTGGCTGACCTACACTAGTACAGCCTTCAACTTAAAAAAAAAAAAATTAAAAGGCAGGAGAACTTGGGAATAAATCAGCCCTCCCCTGAGGACACAGAACAGAGATGAAAACTCGCTGACTTCTTTGAGTTCTCCCAGTGTGACTAGGACAAAGAAGCAAAGAGAACAAAGGCTAAAGGAGGTAATAAAAACGGTGGCTCTGAATTTTAAGCTGTCATGCTGCAAAGCAAAACTGAGACTGGAGAGTGATCTGGTGTGATTTCTGTCATTGCAAAGGTTCTGAGTTGCCAGACAAGCCCTATACAGCAGTTGGCTTTAACCAGTGGTGTGTATCAGAGTCACCTTTGGATATCTTTTAAAAACCTATTGTATTTTTGACCCTGTATCACTGAAAGGTCACTGAGTCTGAAGTCACTGAAACTGGGGTAATTTTTCAGAGTTCCTTAGAGGACTTGGAGGTATTGATTAAGAACTACTGTGATAGAGGATGATTTCCAGAACAGTGCTTCTCAAACTTCAATGTGCTTGTAAATAATTCCAATATCACCCCCAAATCTCAGGCTCTTTGTTAAAATATTCTGACTCAGGGGGTCTGGGATAGAGCTGAGTTTCTATGTTTATAACAAGCTCCCTAGTGACATCCATACTGCTGGTGTGGGGACCCCACTCTATGAGGCAAGTAAGTAAGCTTTATATCCCAACTTCAGGTCAGTGGCCATGGGGTGGATGTAGGCAGCCTGGGGTTGGTCTATGTACAGTTTATGGATCAGCCACCACAAAAATCACCTGAGGTACTTATTAAAATTATTAAAGTATACTTATTAAAATTCCAGGGCCTCACCCCAAACACATCCAATCAGAGCCAGTTAAACAAGCTCCCTGCGTAATCCTATATACACATTAAAATCTGAGAACCACTAAGAGTTAGAGAACAGATAATTAAAATAACTATGAGCCCCATAATCATTCAATAATGAATCATAACTTCAAATGCATTATTAATTTAATGCATTTTAAGCCTTCTCTAATTTCCAGTTAAAACTGGAAATAGAGGTAAGAGTTTGAAAACAATAGAATCATCCTGATACATACCTTTTATATATATGTATGTATGTAATCACATATGGGGCTTCTCTGGTGGCTCAATGGTAAAGAATCCACCTACAATGCAGGAGACATAGGTGCAATCCCTGGGTTGGGAAGATCCCTTGGAAATGGAAATGGCAACCCATTCCAGTATTCTTCCCTATATATGTATGTATATATATATATGACAAACAAAATCTGAAGTATATCATTAAGCTTGCCTATGTCTACATTGGCTATGCTATCATCTATGAAACTATCCCCAGAACTGTCATACCTTGGGGTCACTTATCAGCTTTTTTGGTCTATTTTCCTGTTTTTCCTTTACCAACACCTACTAACTCACTTCTTTGTCTTACCTGAATATTCTATGTATTCTCTATGCCTGCCAGAGAAAAATAACCTTTAATTTCATCCAGAAAATACTGTTCTGTAACTGATATTCTGAACTCCAAATCTTTAAACGTTATTTCTGACACTAGAATATAAATTCACAAAATGGAAAAACCAAAATATTTTTCTTCTTGGAAGTAGTAATCAAAAGGAAATGTCATTTTCTTGCTTATGAAAAAATTTTTTAAATCTGCATTTGCAAAATTTGAGTATTCATAATTAAAATATTTTAAATCAAGGTTGTACTAGGCATTAGAAAAACAGGGACCTAGAAATTGTGTGTTTATCTGAATAATACAGGACTTAAAATTTTTCTTCCTGCCATATACAAGCTGGAATTTTTAGGGTCATAGTTGCATGAAATTTCATTATTCTAAATAAATTAAATGTATATAATACAGACACATATAATACATTATGCAAAATGTTCTATGTATCTTTAAAATACTTTTCATGTAACTGACTATTATGGACTTGAAAAATATCTTCTAACAGACAATTTCTCACAATTTAATATGAAAAATGTTTGATGAGGCTATATCATGCTCATTCATTCACTCTTACTTTCAGTCATCACATTTCCTGTGTTCATATGTCTTACTAATAATAACATCAGAGATTACTGTGACAAATGGGCAAGGGTCAGAAAGCAGTCAATTAACTCTACGAGGAAAAGGGGCATTATGAGTTGCCCATGACTGCTTCGGTAAATTACTATAAACTTGGTAGCCTAAATCAACACAAATATTATCTTACATTTATAAACATAAGGAGTCCAAAATGGATCTTACAGACTAAAATCAAAATGTTGACAAACCTGTATTTCTTTTGGAACAAGTCAAATTTTAAAACAAATAAAACACTCTGCAAATCCTAGTCTTAAAACGAGGGACTTCTAGATGCAGGGGAATGTCTGGATAGTCCCAGCTGAAGCATCCATGGTTCCTTTAGGAAATATTTTATGGGGAACTGTTAGCAGCACAACAAAATTCTTATAAAGTGCTGTCCATTCTTCAATATTCTGACTCAAGCATGGAAATATTCTCTCTTAAGATCCCATAGCACAGTTGGGTCAAACTTAGAACATTAAAGATTGATTTTATAAAACTTTTAGGACTTTTAAAGTATTAAAAACAAAGAATATCTAAATGTTTAAATAGTTTGCCTTAGATGATCTTGTTTGATCTCTAAAGTTTATATCAGAAATTTGACTTCTGCCCCCTCCTAGATCCTGGTGAATATTAAGTAGACAATCACCGTGGCCGTCACTCAAGAGCTCACATCTAGACATGTGCTCTTCTCGAAGACACATAAGGCACTGCTGCCAACGTACCTGTCAAGTCCTCCTTCAACTTCCCTGAGTAAACTTGTGCCTTCGCAAGGTGAGAGACACCTGGAATTATCATTCTCAACTTCCCTACCTTCTAGCTATAACAGTCCCTCCACCACTACCACGCTCATACTAGTACATAAGTCTCTCACATCCAGTAAGTTCTTAGTCCTACAAACTGACATCAAGATCAACAGCTAGTCTTAATCAAGTTTGGCAAGGACTGGTTAATCAAGATTTTGGTACAAAATAAACAGTATAACTTTAGAGCAGCCCCTGTAGCGAATGAGCACATATTCCGTTTTGCTCTTTAGATTCTTTTTTCTCTTATTTTCTTAAAGAAGGTGCTGCTGCTGCTGCTGCTGCTAAGTCACTTGAGTCATGTCCGACTCTGTGTGATCCCATAGACGGCAGCCCACCAGGCTCCCCTGTCCCTGAGAGAAGGTGCAAAAGTCCTCAAAAATCAAAACTGCTATAATGTAACTCCTGCCTCTCTCACTAGCCACTTATATCATCAATGGAGATGGAAGCACAATAGGAATTTGTGAGGACCTTGCATTCGAAAGAACAAATTTCCCCAGGGCAGTAGACCTCTACAACGACTGTACCTTGGAATCACCTAGGGAATTAAAAAAAAAAAAAAAATCCCACTCTCTGAGATTCTAATATAACAAGTTGCTTCCCAAATCATTCTAAACTTCAGCCAAGGTAGACAGCAACTAAGCAGGAGCAGGACTGGTCTAACTTTGCATATTGCCAAGTTAGTTGAATAATGTTTTTTGAAAGGTCATTTTTTTTTTAAATTTTATTTTATTTTACTTTACAGTACTCTACTGGTTTTGGCATACATTGACATGAATCCGCCACGGGTGTACATGTGAAAGGTCATTCTTAAGTATTGTAGAATGTTTAGCAGCATCCCTTCCCACTTCTCAGTAGAAGGCTTTGGTGGAATCAGTCAAAGCAGAAGTAGATGTTTTAGTGGAACTCTCTTGCTTATGTTGGTAATTTGATCTCTGGTTCCTCTGCCTTTTCTAAAACCAGCTTGAACATCTGGAAGTTCATGGTTCATGTACTGTTGAAGCCTGGCTGGGAGAATTTTGAGCATTAGTTTGCTAGCATGTGAGAGGAATGCAATTGTGTGGTAGTTTGAACATTCTTTGTCATTGCCTTTCTTGGGATTGGAATGAAAACGGACCTTTTCCAGTCCTGTGGCCACTGCTGAGTTTTCCAAATTTGCTGGCATATGGAGCACAGTACTTTAACAGCATCATCTTTTAGGATTTGAAATAGTTCAACTGGAATTCCATCCCCTCCACTAGCTTTGTTTGTCATGATGCTTCCTAAGGCCCAGTTGACTGCATTCCAGGATATCTGGCTCTAGATGAGTGATCACACCATCATGCTTGTCTGGGTCATGAAGATCTTTTTTTTATGAAGATTGTCTCTACCTGTACAAACAAGCAAAGACATCTCCAGACATTGCTGAATTTCCTCTGAGAGGTAAAACTGCCTCCAATTGAGATCTATTGCCCTCTTCAGTCTTGATTCTTCTGAGTTCAGATGCAGGCAGTAAATAAGCATCTGATAGGGAGTAAGGCTACTGACCTCATGTCAAAATGTCCAGGTTAGAATCTAAGTTTTCAACCAACCAGTTGTGTGAACTGGGACAAATTTCTTAACCTCTCTGAGACAGTACTTGATTCTTCTGAGTTCAGATGCAGGCAGTAAATAAGCATCTGATAGGGAGTAAGGCTACTGACCTCATGTCAAAATGTCCAGGTTAGAATCTAAGTTTTCAACCAACCAGTTGTGTGAACTGGGACAAATTTCTTAACCTCTCTGAGACAGTTATGAATTGGAGCTGATAAGTGCATATAACTTACAAGGTTACTGTGGTATGAGCTAACACCAGTAAAGCCCCTTAAAGAATACAGTAAGTACTCACTGAATGTTAGCTTCTACTATTACTGGCAATTGTCTTTCCCAAGTTTCACATCCGTAAGAGAAACACACAATGCTGAGATTCTCTCTATAGGTTTTGACTATAATTTGGGCAGTGTGAGGCAAGTCAGAGTCCTGGAAGATGATGCCTTAGTATCAAGCCTGCTCTGTCTGATAGCCCAGATGGTAGCAGTTTTTGATCAGCTGATTACATGGCCAGTCAATAAAAAAGACAGACCAGTCTCTATTTGGCTATCAGTTCCTTGAATTTAGAGAAATGACTATATTCAATGACTTTCCTAACCTACTTTATACAGATGTGCACTCACACACACAGTCTCCACCATACCATTTCTTTCTTTGACTTATGAACAATATTAACTCATTCATACAATCAAAAACAATGTATTGAATACAACTGAGATTCACCTAGGCAGAATAGTCAAATATCTATTGAATCACACATAATAATTGCTATTATTTATCACACATATATAAACTTCCATTTTCTCAGAGATTTTTGAATTTTAAAATCTAAAATATGCCTATGTCCACATTCTAAACAACAAATAACTTTAATATATAGTTTCTTGACTATAATGAATCCTATCCTTTAAATTACAGTCCTGATTGAGATTTAAATGGAACACAAGAAAACTCCTGTGCTTCATTTCTACACAAACACACACAATTAACCAACTCAAGTGGGTAGTCTATCCCTTCTCCAGTGGATCTTCTTACCCAGGAATCGAACCAGGGTTTCCTGCATTGCAGGTGGATTCCTTGCCAGCTGAGCTACCAGGGAAGCCCAATTAACTTCTAGTTACCAAATATATGTTCTGGCATTTCCACATGAAGCAACTTTCTGATTCTCTGGACATCAGCTGAGTGTCCTGTAAGTTAACCCAATTCTGACATTATGTACCTGGAGACAGAATTAGATCCCACAGGTTAAGGGCTCAACCCCATAAAATTGCTCTCCCAACTCCAGACACCAATCACAACTTCACATTACTACCTGTGCTTCTGATGCCTCAGCTATAAACTAGGACTTCCCATCACCCTGTCCTTGGATTCAATCATTTGCTAGAACAGTTCACAGATGTCAACAAAACAATTTACTTACTAGATTAGTGGTTTACTATAAATGAGGACTCAGGAACAGCCATATGGAAGTGGTTCACAGGACAAGGGATGGAGGAAGGTACACAGAGTTTCATGCTCTCTCCAGGCATGTTACCAAGCCTCAGCACCAATACATGTTCACCAACCTAGAAGCTATTGAAATCTTGTTCTTATTGGTTATTATGGAGGCTTCATTACATAGGCATGATTTGTTAAATCAGTTGCCATTGATGACTGATTCAACCTCAACAACTGCAACAGTAATTATCCGAGAGAAATAATAATCAGGGAAACATAAAACACTGAACAACAATTGCATATAAGTAGTAGGGATGAAGATCGCGGCTTAAAAATTCTAGAAGTCTTATCTTAACCTGGAAGTAAAATGTCAGTTAACTTTAGACTTTCATAAACAGGCATGTTAAAACAGCTAGAGTAATCACTTTAAAAATAAAACAGAACATATACTTCCAAACAAACAGAAGGAGAAAACTAATGGGAAAACAACAAGGAACCTCAATTAATGAAATAATTATGAGAAAGGAGAGGTGAAAAAAAGAAATAGAATGTATCATATACAAAGAAAGTATCAAACCAAAGGGAACTCATAATCAAAAATCTATTTTAAAACTAAGATCAAAGAAGATCTTTAGAAATTATATTCCTTCAGAGGAAGAACAAAAAGAAAAAAAAATTGTACAAAAAGGATAATTATAGAAATTCATAATCATACATGGCTGTTTACATACAAAACATAAGTTAAAGTCTATGAATTACTAAAAACTAAGAAAGAAACACTTCTCTTAGAATTTCTGAATGTTCCCAGAAATTTTTGAATCAGTTAATACAGATTATTGCTAAAAATGTTTTACTTTGAATGTACAGAATCATTTCTTCTATTCAAGAGCTTGATATTTAATCACAGAGATGACTCAAAGACCACAATTTCTATAAATAATGTAATTCTGTAAAACATCTAACTCATTCTAAGATCAAATATAGCATAGGTCTCTTTGATTATGTTTTAATCCAAATAGCTCTCCAGGGTAACAGTGTATAATTTGATACAAAGAATGTTTTTTAACCCCCTTGTATTCCCAATTATACACTTGAATAATATTGTAGAAACAAAAAGAATCTCTGCTCTGGCACTTTTTTCTATTTCTCCTTGGACAAGAAATATGCTGTGTTTTAAAACATGACTATTTCTGTACACCCTGAGTTAAAAACAGAGGTTATCTTTTCCAACTTAGAAAGAAGGAGATTTATTATTGCTCTTAAAAAAAAAATTCATTTCCCAGCGTGCATCAGTATTTACTATACTGTTTGAAATTTACAAATACCAATGCATGTGCCATATCTGTGACTTTCAAACTTGTGTGTTTATAAAAATTTATATGATATTTCTTCATCGTACAGCTTTCTGATGCCTACCTCCAGAAACTCTGATGAGGGAAAATGAGACAAAGAAAGAGAGCTAAGTGTTAGTCAGCTGCAGCATCAGCACCATTTAAAGCTTGTTAGAAATGTAGAATTTCAGGCTCCAACCCAGACCTTGAGTCAGAATCTAAATTTTATCAAAATTCCCAGATTTTTCATACACATATTGAAGATTGAGCAGCAATGTTTTAAACATAGGAGTCTCTGTTGTAATTCAGATAAGGACTAGAAAGAATTTATAAAGTCTGACGAATTTAACCTAAAAATAATATCCTCTAACACTCCTCAGCTTGAAGCAAATGTCCTCTCAACTGTGAGCTCTCTTTGCATAGAGAAAGTGACAGGGTCGAATAGAATAGGGCAAAGCAGCGATTACTTACAAAATTTAAGAATAACTTCTTCAGCCCAAAAATGCTTCATCATAGAAAGCAGATATTTTACTTAAGCATGGTCCCATTTGAAAATGCAGGTGAAAGTCTTGGACAACAAGGGATCTGTCTCTGTGACAGCACTGGGCACAAAGAAAGGAGATGGATCTTCTCCAAGGTGCTGAAAAAAAAGGTGCAACAGAAGAAAAACCTCACCCCATAGTTTCTCTTGTAACATAATCTATTCTTATGTGAATTGACTGACAAGTTGAAAAGAGGGTTTTCTGCTGCTAGATTGGTGTTTGGACTGAACACAAAGTAAGTTAGAGAAATTCCTAAAGAACTCCACCACCAGAGTTCAACAGCAACCAGGCCCAGCTTCGTTTATTCCCTCCTGAATCCAAGAAAAGTATAAGTAGGTGATGCTTTAGCTACAGACTAACAAACATCTGATTGTTTGCCATTGGTTCAGAGCCCACCTACAAAGGTTTGTAGGTGGTATGTCCTTAAAGACCATCAGAACTAAGGCTGTAATTTATAGCCCCATCCAATTATAAAATAAAATTAACTGTCTACCCCACAAATGACTGAGTTAAAAATTCCATCAGAGTGTCTTAAAAGTTGCTGTAATACAAGAACCATTAGATGAAACAAAGATTCATGCCTGGATTGTCCTTTAATAAAGTTTCATTATTTCTTCACATTTATGAGAATCAAAGTTACAGTGAGAACTGACAGCTCTCAGGAGTTTTAACAAACTACTGTTCAATTCCTGAGGAGAATGAGGACCTCAGAGTCCTTTCCCCAGTCTCATAGTGAATTATGAATTGGCTGACCTACACTAGTACAGCCTTCAACTTAAAAAAAAAAAAATTAAAAGGCAGGAGAACTTGGGAATAAATCAGCCCTCCCCTGAGGACACAGAACAGAGATGAAAACTCGCTGACTTCTTTGAGTTCTCCCAGTGTGACTAGGACAAAGAAGCAAAGAGAACAAAGGCTAAAGGAGGTAATAAAAACGGTGGCTCTGAATTTTAAGCTGTCATGCTGCAAAGCAAAACTGAGACTGGAGAGTGATCTGGTGTGATTTCTGTCATTGCAAAGGTTCTGAGTTGCCAGACAAGCCCTATACAGCAGTTGGCTTTAACCAGTGGTGTGTATCAGAGTCACCTTTGGATATCTTTTAAAAACCTATTGTATTTTTGACCCTGTATCACTGAAAGGTCACTGAGTCTGAAGTCACTGAAACTGGGGTAATTTTTCAGAGTTCCTTAGAGGACTTGGAGGTATTGATTAAGAACTACTGTGATAGAGGATGATTTCCAGAACAGTGCTTCTCAAACTTCAATGTGCTTGTAAATAATTCCAATATCACCCCCAAATCTCAGGCTCTTTGTTAAAATATTCTGACTCAGGGGGTCTGGGATAGAGCTGAGTTTCTATGTTTATAACAAGCTCCCTAGTGACATCCATACTGCTGGTGTGGGGACCCCACTCTATGAGGCAAGTAAGTAAGCTTTATATCCCAACTTCAGGTCAGTGGCCATGGGGTGGATGTAGGCAGCCTGGGGTTGGTCTATGTACAGTTTATGGATCAGCCACCACAAAAATCACCTGAGGTACTTATTAAAATTATTAAAGTATACTTATTAAAATTCCAGGGCCTCACCCCAAACACATCCAATCAGAGCCAGTTAAACAAGCTCCCTGCGTAATCCTATATACACATTAAAATCTGAGAACCACTAAGAGTTAGAGAACAGATAATTAAAATAACTATGAGCCCCATAATCATTCAATAATGAATCATAACTTCAAATGCATTATTAATTTAATGCATTTTAAGCCTTCTCTAATTTCCAGTTAAAACTGGAAATAGAGGTAAGAGTTTGAAAACAATAGAATCATCCTGATACATACCTTTTATATATATGTATGTATGTAATCACATATGGGGCTTCTCTGGTGGCTCAATGGTAAAGAATCCACCTACGATGCAGGAGACATAGGTGCAATCCCTGGGTTGGGAAGATCCCTTGGAAATGGAAATGGCAACCCATTCCAGTATTCTTCCCTATATATGTATGTATATATATATATGACAAACAAAATCTGAAGTATATCATTAAGCTTGCCTATGTCTACATTGGCTATGCTATCATCTATGAAACTATCCCCAGAACTGTCATACCTTGGGGTCACTTATCAGCTTTTTTGGTCTATTTTCCTGTTTTTCCTTTACCAACACCTACTAACTCACTTCTTTGTCTTACCTGAATATTCTATGTATTCTCTATGCCTGCCAGAGAAAAATAACCTTTAATTTCATCCAGAAAATACTGTTCTGTAACTGATATTCTGAACTCCAAATCTTTAAACGTTATTTCTGACACTAGAATATAAATTCACAAAATGGAAAAACCAAAATATTTTTCTTCTTGGAAGTAGTAATCAAAAGGAAATGTCATTTTCTTGCTTATGAAAAAATTTTTTAAATCTGCATTTGCAAAATTTGAGTATTCATAATTAAAATATTTTAAATCAAGGTTGTACTAGGCATTAGAAAAACAGGGACCTAGAAATTGTGTGTTTATCTGAATAATACAGGACTTAAAATTTTTCTTCCTGCCATATACAAGCTGGAATTTTTAGGGTCATAGTTGCATGAAATTTCATTATTCTAAATAAATTAAATGTATATAATACAGACACATATAATACATTATGCAAAATGTTCTATGTATCTTTAAAATACTTTTCATGTAACTGACTATTATGGACTTGAAAAATATCTTCTAACAGACAATTTCTCACAATTTAATATGAAAAATGTTTGATGAGGCTATATCATGCTCATTCATTCACTCTTACTTTCAGTCATCACATTTCCTGTGTTCATATGTCTTACTAATAATAACATCAGAGATTACTGTGACAAATGGGCAAGGGTCAGAAAGCAGTCAATTAACTCTACGAGGAAAAGGGGCATTATGAGTTGCCCATGACTGCTTCGGTAAATTACTATAAACTTGGTAGCCTAAATCAACACAAATATTATCTTACATTTATAAACATAAGGAGTCCAAAATGGATCTTACAGACTAAAATCAAAATGTTGACAAACCTGTATTTCTTTTGGAACAAGTCAAATTTTAAAACAAATAAAACACTCTGCAAATCCTAGTCTTAAAACGAGGGACTTCTAGATGCAGGGGAATGTCTGGATAGTCCCAGCTGAAGCATCCATGGTTCCTTTAGGAAATATTTTATGGGGAACTGTTAGCAGCACAACAAAATTCTTATAAAGTGCTGTCCATTCTTCAATATTCTGACTCAAGCATGGAAATATTCTCTCTTAAGATCCCATAGCACAGTTGGGTCAAACTTAGAACATTAAAGATTGATTTTATAAAATTTTTAGGACTTTTAAAGTATTAAAAACAAAGAATATCTAAATGTTTAAATAGTTTGCCTTAGATGATCTTGTTTGATCTCTAAAGTTTATATCAGAAATTTGACTTCTGCCCCCTCCTAGATCCTGGTGAATATTAAGTAGACAATCACCGTGGCCGTCACTCAAGAGCTCACATCTAGACATGTGCTCTTCTCGAAGACACATAAGGCACTGCTGCCAACGTACCTGTCAAGTCCTCCTTCAACTTCCCTGAGTAAACTTGTGCCTTCGCAAGGTGAGAGACACCTGGAACTATCATTCTCAACTTCCCTACCTTCTAGCTATAACAGTCCCTCCACCACTACCACGCTCATACTAGTACATAAGTCTCTCACATCCAGTAAGTTCTTAGTCCTACAAACTGACATCAAGATCAACAGCTAGTCTTAATCAAGTTTGGCAAGGACTGGTCAATCAAGATTTTGGTACAAAATAAACAGTATAACTTTAGAGCAGCCCCTGTAGCGAATGAGCACATATTCCGTTTTGCTCTTTAGATTCTTTTTTCTCTTATTTTCTTAAAGAAGGTGCTGCTGCTGCTGCTGCTNTTTCTATAGCTTGGTGGAAACAATTTGACCTTCAAATTTACTCAGTTAAATTTTTCTTGTTTAATTTTTGCCTGACTGTGTTATGGCTTCCCAGGGGGTGTTGGTGGTAAAAAAAAAAAAATAAATAATAAAAAAATAAAAATAATTACAAAATAATAAAATATATCAAATATTTTTAAATTCACGTGCTTATAATAATACTATAAAAACACACCCAATGTTAGAAAACCACTTCATTATTTGAAAACTGGTAAATAAAAGAGAATGTATCAACCCTTTTTTTCTTTCTTTACTGTACAAATTATATCTCACAGAAAACAAATAATTGATGATAGAAAGCTTCTCATTATAGAAAAATTCCAGCTAGTAACTAAAGAATAAATAACTGTAGTCAAATAAAGACATTTCATAAACCTTAATTTTTAAAAATGAGTTTAAGTGTTGATAATCAAAGGCTGCTAATATCACCAAAAAACAACCAGAAATGTTTTGCCTAATGATGGATGTAACCAACAACATCTATGAAATAGTCTTTCTAAGTGATCCTATCTAAATTATCTCAAATGCATAACTCTAAATATCAATTTACAGGAAATACAGGGAACAGAGGAATTCACTCATTGAAGTCACGCATAGACATACTCATACTTCATCATGACATGGGAGAAAATCATACAGGCTGTCATCTAAATGACTGATGGATTTCAGAAGTCATAAATCTTATGAGAAAATCGGTAGAGTCTTCATGTATAGGAATACAGTATATATACAAATACAAATATCCTAAAATAATACATATCCTGCCCATAAGAAGAATGGCTAGAATGCATTGAACTGTGTTCTATTGGGTTTTCTTTCTGTGCTTAGTTGTTTACAGAGCTGTTTAGAGGAGGACATATTAGTGTGGTGAAAGTGTTAATCATTCAGTGGTGTCCAAGTCTTTGCAACCCCCTAGAGTAGCCTGCCAGGCTGCTCTGTCCATGGGATTTCCCAGTCAAGAATACTAGAGTGGATAGCTATTGTCTCCTCCAGGGGATCGTCCAAACTCTGGCATCAAAACCAGGATCTCCCACTTTTCAGGCAGATTCTTTATAATCTTAGCCATTAGGGAAGCCCAAGTATGTTATTCAGGTGCAAAGTTATTCAATGACAAGGTGACTGAGGCTTTTGCAGTGACTGAAGAAAATATGCCAAAAGCTTGTATCTGGGGCATTTTTAGCTACAAATAATTCAGCTAAAGTACTCTTCATCATTTTCTATAGTAATGGTATTTGGTTAATAGCATAGTGTGTTATTTAAAAGCCCATCTTGATTAAATGCCTTGCACGATGGTTGAAATTGAGAAACACTTAGGATGTGGAATGACTCAATACATCATACTCATGGAGAAAATAAATGCACTCTGTTTTTCTTATTGTGCAATTTTAAGATATATTAATATTGCTCTCCCTACTAACCAAAATGAATAAAACCCTGAATCTCAACAAACCATCTTTTATTAACACTATTATTCAAAATCACTCCAGCAGGTTATAGCACAAGAACAATTTTTCCCCAAAAAGCATCTAAAATATAGTATTGAGAAGACAGTCTTCAAAATATAGAATATCATATATTGCAGTCCTTAGTCAGCTAGAAATAAGGGTTTTTTTTTCCCTGAGAACTTATCAACTATTGCTGATGCATGTGTCAAAGACTGGTTGAGAACTTATTTTTTATAGAGATAATCAAATAGGCACAATATCAATCAAAATCTCAGAAGCAGACACATATCCAGTAAATATCTAAGTGACAGATTCAGAGCATTGACACCCAGGGATCCAGCTCTTTCCAGGAGCTGGTGACCATCTCATTTCAGAAGGCTAGAGAGTACTTGGGTCTGATATCTTAGTTCAGCTCTCATCCATTTTTCCCAATCTCAGTGCCCTTAATGAATAAAAACATTGATGCATCTCTCCATATGATATTCAAAATCTCACTTGGAGACATGAACAGAATCTTAATTTTCCTTCAAGGACCTCTGCAGAACCCTTCATGAAAGCTGTACTTTTTAGGTAAACTGTGTCATCAGCAGTTCTGTTTTTCTCTATAAAAGAGAGCATATTAATAGTGAACAGTGTTTTACTTCCTTGAACTCCAACATCTGCATCTGTAAAAGAGGACTCAGATTATCTGTCCTACAGGAGCAATTGAAGGTTAAAAAGAGACATGCCATGCCCTACACATAAGAAGTGCTCAGTCAATATTAACTCCCCAATTTACCCACCATGATTAGAACTGTCCCTAGAGGAAATGAGCACAACCCCTGTTATCAAAGTGAAAAAGTGAAAGTTAGTCACTCAGTCATGTCCAACTCTTTGCAAGCCCATGGACTCTAAGCCTACCAGGTTCCTCTGTCCATGGGATTCTCCAGGAAAGAATACTGGAGTGGTTTGCCATTTCCTTCTCCCAGGGATCTTCCCAACTCAGGGATCAAACCTGGGTCTCCTGCATAGCAGGCAGATTCTTTACTGTCTGAGCCACCAGGTAAGCCCAATCAAATGCTTTGTTAATTCAGAAAGCATCCCTCTAAACAGGAACATTATTTTCTTGAGATACTATTAGGTGATTCACAGAGTCACTAAGAAGAAAAAAAAAGCAAGGTCTATGGTCAAATTAGTTTGGAAAATGCTGGGTTAAAACCTGTCTTCATGACAACTAGAAGTTGTTCTACTGCTAATGTACACTGTGGCTCCTTGGATAGAACACAAAGTGTGCTACTTTTCCCAACATTTTGGTCAGTAACCTTTTTCAGGAACACTTATTTGCACATGAAGAAACTAATATTCTGTAGAACACACTGTGCCAACTATGGGTCCTGAGAACCAGACTGACAAGACCAGCAGGCAATCATAGTTGCCTCAAAGGATAACAATGCTTTCCTTCAGCTTTTTTCTGTGCATGGGATTACTCTTAGGGAATATGAAGATGAAACACCTTCAGCAAGCAATTCACTATAGAGTTACTGAGCAATTTTTTATTTTTCGCTATCGAGTTACTGAGCAATTTTTTATTTTACATATGGATAACTAAAAGTAAGCTGTCCAATGTTGTGGACAATATTGTGTATAATTAAAGCATCTACTGCTTGACAAATAAACATGACTTCTAAAGTTACAGTGGTCATTTTGGTCAGAAATATAATTAGCTTGACAAAAAAGGAATTCGATGTTTTTCATACTTTTAACAGACTGTTTAAAAACAGGTTTGGAGAAACTTAGGGTCACAGAAATTCAAATTTTGTATGCACTGATTCAGATGCATAATAAATAGTCATTCTGTAAAGGCAAATTTATTTGGTTCAACAAATACCTGCTGCATACCTCCTATATATATAAGGTACATGTGCGTGTCCAGTCACTCAGTCCTGTCTGACTCTTTTTGATCCCATGGACTGTAGCCCACCAGGCTCCTTTGTCCATAGGATTAGATCCTTGCCAGGATCTGTCCAGGCAAGAATACTGGAGTGGGTTTCCATTTCCTCCTCCAAGGATCTTCCTGACCCGGGGTCGAACTCACGTCTCCAGCATCTCCTGCACTGGCAGGCAGATTCTTTACCACCAAGCCACCTGAAAGGTCCCACATGTATAAGGTACTGGTTAATAAGGGCTTCCCAGGTGGAACAGTAGCAAAGAATCCACCTGCCAATGCAGAAGACACAGGAGACTCAGGCTTCATCCCTGGGTCAGGAAGATCCCCTGGAGTAGGAAGTGGAACCCACCCCAGTATTCTTGCCTGGAGAAATTCCACGGACAGAGGAGCCTGGAGAGCTACAGTCCAGGGGGTCACACAGAGTCAGACACGACTGAGTGACTGAACACACACACTGGTTAGTAAGCCAATAATGCTGAGAGAAGGCAGGCATCCTTTTGAATAACAAACTGTAATGAGTCTAGACTGTGAATTTATATACTGAACAAAAGCTTGTTCTGGCCTTTCATGTAATCACTCTCTTTGAGTCTCTTCCATGCCTAGGATTGTGATATGGTATAACATTTTAGTTTCAATTCTGCTTAGCAATGCCATTGTAAATACCATTTTAACTAGCGCTCAGATGGAACAGAATATGTGTCCATTGCCAAAGCAACCGCTTAGGGCATGGTCTTGCAGTTCAGTTCCAGAGCAGCTGTGGTCTACTTTGGAAGAAATGGTGAAATGGAAGTGATTTGGAATGGAGTGGCTTCCAATCCACACACTAAAATGGTTGGCATTCAAATTAACCATGCCCAGATGATCCCAAGTATTCTCAGGAGGCTGAATCCATCTGAGCTCTATAGATGACTCTGGAACCCATGGCAGGCAGAATTCCAAGGTTGTCTCCAAGATTTTTACCCTCTGTCCACACATTATACATTCTCTTCCCCTTGGTCATGGGTGAGTCTGAATATGACTGATTTCACTCCTATGATTAGGTTATATCATATGACATAGGTAAAGGGATTTTTCCAGATATAATTAAGGTCCAAGAAAGAAATGCAAAAAGGCAAAATGGTTGTCTGAGGAGGTCTTATACCTAGCTGAGAAAAGAAGAGAAGCTAAAGACAAAGGAGAAAAGGAAAGATATGTCCATTTAAATGCAGAGTTCAAAAGAATAGCAAGGAGAGATTAAAAAGCCTTCCTCTGTGATCAAGGCAAAGAAAAAAAAATGGGAAAGACTAGAGATCTCTTCAGGAATATTAGAGATACCAAGGGAACATTTCATGAAAAGATGGGCACAATAAAGGACAGAAATGGTATGAACCTAACAGAAACAGAAGATATTAAGAAGAGGTGGCAAGAACACACAGAAGAACTATACAAGAAAGATTGTCATGATCCAGATAACCACAAAGTGTGATCACCCACCTAGAGCCAGACATCCTGGAATGCAAGTCAAGTGAGCCTTAGGAAGCATCACTACAAGCAAAGCTAGTGGAGGTGATGTAATTCCAGTTGAGCTATTTCAAATCATAAAGATAAGGCTGTGAAACTGCTGCACTCAATATGCCAGCAAATTTGGAAAACTCAGCAGTGGCCACAGGACTGGAAAAGGCCAGTTTTCATTCCAGTCCCTAAGAAAGGCAATGCCAAATAGTACCCAAACCACCACACAACTGCACTCATCACACACGCTAGTAAAATAATGCTCAAAAATCTTCAAGCCAGGCTTCAACAGTACGTGAACCATGAACTTCCAGATGTTCAAGCTGAGTCAGAGGAACCAGAGATTAAATTGCCAACATCCGATGGATCATCGAAAAAGCAAGAGAGTTTCAGAAACATGTTTACTTCTACTTTAATGACTATGCCAAAGCCTTTGACTGTGTGGGTCACAACAAACTGTGGAAGATTCTTAAAGAGATGAGAATATCAGATCACCTTACCTGCCTCCTGAGAAATCTGTATGGAGGCAAAGAAACAACAGTTAGAACTGGACAAGGAGCAAAATCTGGTTCCAAATTGGGAAAGGAGTACATCAAGGGTGTATGTTGTCACCCTGCTTATATGCAGAATACATCATGCGAGATGCCGGGCTAGATGAAACCCAAGTTGGAATAAGATTGCTGGGAGAAATATCAATAACCTCAGATATGCAGATGACACCACCCTGATGGCAGAAAGTGAAGAAGAACTAAAGAGCCTCTTGATGAAAGTGAAAGGAGAGTGAAAAGATTAGCTTAAAACTCAACATTCAGAAAACTAATATCATGTCATCTGGTCCCATCACTTCATGGCAAATAGATAGGGAGACAATGGAAACAGTGAGAGACTTTCTTTTCCTGGGCTCCAAAATCACTACAGATGGTAACTATAGTTGTGAAATTAAAAGACGCTTGCTCCCTGGAAGAAAAGCTATGAGCAAACTAAACAGCATATTGAAAAGCAGAGACATTACTTTGCCAACAAAGGCCCTTTTGGTCAAAGCTCTGGTTTTTCCAGTAGTCATGTATGGATGTGAGAGTTGGACTATAAGGAAAGCTGAGTGCTAAAGAATTGATGCTTTTATACTGTGGTGTTGGAGAAGACTCTTGAGAGTCCCTTGGACTGCTAGGAGATCAAACCAGTCCATCCTAAAGGAAATGTGTCCTGAATATTCATTGGAATGAGTGATGCTAAAGCTGAAACCCCAATACTTTGGCCACCTGATGTGAAGAACTGACTCATTTGAAAAGACCCTGATGCTGAGAAAGATTGAAGGCAGGAGAAGGGGACGACAGAGGATGAGATGGTTGGATGGCATCACCGACTTGATGGACATGAGTTTGAGTAAACTCTGGGAGTTGGTGAAGGACAAGGAAGCCTGGCGTGTTACAGTCCATGGAGTCACAAAGAGTCGGATAAGACTGAGTGACTGAACTGACTGAATTAAGTCCTAAGTAAGTTGTGACTGAATTAATCAAAAGAGGGCTTATCCTAGGTAGCCCATTATGAGCCCATTAAAAAGGAATGGATCCTTCCTAAAGGAACTGATTGGAAATGAAAGAGACTCTCTTGCTAGCCTTAGAGAAGTAAACTGTGATATTGTGGAGAGGGTGAATTGGCATTTTAAAGGGCAAAATAGCACCTTAGTTATTAATCAGGCTTTGAGGCCTGATTGCTTGGCACTGAAGCTTGTTTCCATATATGACCCCAGACAAGTTAATTGTTCCCTCTGAGCCTCAGGTTCCTCAATTATAAACTCAGGTGACACATGTCTGGCCTGCATGTAAGCTTGTTGTGAGAATTATACATATGAACATAGACGGAGCACTTGGAAGAGTGGCTCCCACATTAAATTCCTTATAAATGGAAACTGTTCTTATTTTGTGTTCCTAAGTGCCATTGTGAGGACACAACCAGATATTATATCACCATGCCAGGAGAATTCTCCTTTGAGCACCAAAATCTCTTATCATCCACCTCAAATTTAAATTCTGGAGTTCCTCAGGACTCTGTAAAGGGTTTTCGCTTCTTTAGCTTGGTTATTTTCTTTCCTAAATGATCTCATCCTTTACTATGACTATATATCATTTATGTGTCATCAACTCCAAAACGTATTTCTCATACACAGATCATTGCTCTCATCTTTAAACATACACATATACCATTACCTATCTGATATATCCACTTTGATGGCTCATAGGTATCTCAAATGTAGCATGCCCACATCTAAATCCTTAGCAGCCCGACCCTTTTTCAATCTCTTTTCCTCAAGGCTTTCCCTTCTTAGTAAATGGTGTGATGGTCCATCCTAGATGCTCAATTCAGAAATCTGGGAAAATTATGATTTATTTCTCTCCACAATATATCACATTCATTAAAAATTTTCTCCAAAAGATAACATAATCCATTAATTTCTCTTTCCACCATAACATACCTGCTAGATTGCTCCAAATCCTTTCTTAAAACAATATGTATTCATTTAATTATTATTTTCATGTACCAAGTCTGTCTTCCCCTGCAAGACTGTTCTGTTCACTTTTTACAACCACTTTGTACTCTACCACTAGCAAAATGCCAATCCCACAACAGATATTGAGAAAATATTTGTTGAATGAATGAATGATCATAGTTCTCCCCCATGACAGTGTTCTGGTGAGAACAACAGAATTAACCACTCAGACTGAAAGCAGAAACAGCAAAACTACTAGAATATTAATGTCATAAGAAGTTTGAGATTCATATTTTCCCACATTTCAACTCCAGATATAAGAAGATTGCTTACAATCTGAACCACAGAGCTTCACATCTGATCCCATTTTCTGTTGCCATCACCAGTGGCTATCATGTCTTGAATCCTTCTCTTCTTGGAAATAGCTATACTTAATAGTTCTAATTATACCAGGTAAATGCCCGATACTTAGAGCAAAGGCACAAATTCTACTTATGTATTAATCAATAGTCATATCCTTTGTTGTTATTGTGAGGAATCACTCCAGACCCTAAAATGGTTATGTCCAATATCAAGCGCCAAACTGATTCTTTATTTTTCTCATCCCCAGGCTTCTATATTTGACTTTCATCATTCCACTTTGCTGAGGTAGGTCTCCTAGCAAATATCATGAAAAAGGTTGGAAGTACAATCTAAGCAAAGACTTTAAAGTTTCAAATCTACATGAACCATCTTTATTTGTACCCAAACCAAGGAACAAGGAAGGGCTTACACACAGATCATTTCTGTGGTAAGTCATGCCCACAACTAAATCCTTAGCAACATGACACTTCTTCAATCTCTGATGAAACCTCTTACCCACAGGCATCTTTCTCAACAATATCTCATAAAGCCTCTCCTCAACAGGACCATGTCCTGAGCTTCTTTTATTGAAAATAAAATTCTCATTTCAGCCCTTATTGCTCTCTAGCTATCACTCTCTCTCTTTCCAACCAAAGTCAAATTTTTAGAAAAAGATTTAAAGACATTTCCACATGTAATACTCTGTCCTCAAAACACTTCCTCTCCGAAGCAGCATAAATCCAATGACTGACTGATATAGGATATAAAGACCAGATCACTTATGCCAACTTTAAGCAACTCAGAAGGGTCATCCTAGCTTCAGGACTCTCAGTGTATCAGGTGAAGCGTTCAGTGGGTCTTCATCATAACCTAAATTCTCCCTCTGATCTATCTGTCCATTTCCTTTCCTTCTACAGGAGTTGACCTCAAGAATATTTTTAATACACTCTCTGCACTTTATGAATCCAGCCTGAAAGAAGCCTTCAATATTATGTTGTTGTTCAGTCACTCACTCATGCCTGATTGTTTACAACCCCATGGACTATAAAACACCAGGCTTCCCTGTCCTTCACCATCTACCAGAGCATGTTCAAAGTCATCCTCTGTCATCCCTTTCTCCTCCTACCTTCAGTCTTTCTCAGCATAAGGGTCTTTTCCAGTGAGTCGACTCTTCACATTAGGTGGCCAAAGTATTGGAGTTTCAGATTCAGCATCAGTCCTTCCAATGAATATTCAGGACTGATTTCTTTTAGGACTGACTGGTTTGATCTCCTTGCAGTCCAAGGGCCTCTCAAGAGTCTTCTCCAACACCACAGTTCAAAAGCATAAATTCTTTGACACTCAGCCTTCTTTATGTTCCAACCCTTACATCCATACATGACTACTGGAAAAACTATAGCTTTGACTAGATGGACCTTTGTTGGCAAAGCTATGTCTCTGGTTTTTAATATACTATCTAGGTTGCTCATCGCTTTTCTTCCAAGAAGCAAGAGTCTTTTAATTTCATGCCTGCAGTCACCATCTGCAGTGATTTTGGAGCCTAAAAGAAGAAAGTCTGTCACTGTTTCCATTGCTTCCCCATCTATTTGCCATTAAGTGATGGGACTTAAATGTTAAGTTTTAAGACAACTTTTTCACTCTCCTCTTTCACCTTCATCAAGAAGCTCTTTAGTTCCTCTTCATTTTCTGCCATAAGTGTGGTGTCATCTGCATATCTGAAGTTATTGATATTTCTCCTGGCAATCCTGGCTTGTGTTTCATCCAGCCTGGCATTTCACATGATGTACTCTCCATGTAAGTTATATAAGCAGGGTGAGAATAGACAGTCTTGACATAGTCCTCTCCCAATTTTTATCCAGTCCATTGTTCCATGTCCAGTTTTAACAGCTGCTTCTTGACCTGCATACAGGTTTCTCAAGAGGCAGGTAAGGTGCTCTGGTATTCCTATCTCTTTAAGAATTTTCCAGTTTATTGTGATCTATACAGTCAAAGGAGAAGTCAATGAAGGAGAAGTAGATATTTTTCCGGAATTCACTAGCTTTATTTTTGTGATCCAACAGATGTTGGCAATTTGATCTCTGGTTCCTCTGACTTTTCTAAAACCAGCTTGCACATCTGGAAGTTTTCAGTTCACATACTGTTGAAGCCTATCTTGGAGGAATTTGAGCATTACTTTGCTAGCATGTGAAATGAGTGCACTTGTGCAGTAGTTTGAACATTCTTTGGTATTGCCCTTCTTTGGGATTGGAATGCAAACTGACTTTTCCCAGTTCTGTAGCCACTGCTGAGTTTTCAAATTTGCTGGCATATTGAGTGTAGCACTTTCACAGCATTATCTTTCAGGATTTGAAATAGCTCAACTGGAATTCTTTCACCTCCACTAGCTTTGTTTGTCATGATGCTTCCTGAGGCCCACTTGACTTTGCACTCCAAGATGTCTGGTTCTAGGTGAGTGATCACACCATTGTGGTTATCTGGGTCATGAAGATCTTTCTCGTATTGTTCTTCTGTGTATTCTTTCCACCTCTTCTTAATATCTTCTGTTTCTGTTAGGTCCATACCATTTCTGTCCTTTATTGTGCCCATCTCTGAATGAAATGCTCACTTGGTATCTCTATAATTTTCCTGAAAAGATCTCTAGTCTTTCCCATTCTATTATTTTCCTCTGTTTCTTTGCATTGATCACTTAGGAAGGGCTTTCTTATCTCTCCTTGCTATTCTTTGGAACTCTGCTTTTTTCCTTTTTCCTTTGCCTTTCACTTCTCTTCTATCCTCAGCTATGTGTAAGTCTTCCTCAGACAACCATTTTGCCTTTCTGCATTTCTTTTTCTAGGGGATAGTTTTGATCACCTGCACAATACATAAGCAATTTGTGCCTCCTGTACAATGTTACGAACCTCCGTCCATAGTTCTTCAGGCACTCTGTCTATCAGATCTAATCCCTTGAATCTGTTTGTCACTTCCACTGTATAATCATAAGGGATTTGACTTAGGTCATACCTGAATAGCCTAGTGGTTGTCCCTATGTTCTTGTTTTTGCTGACTGTATAGAGCCACTTCATATTTAGCTGCAAAGAATATAATCAATTTGATTTCAGTATTGACCATCTGGTGACATCCATATGTAGAATTATTCTCTTATCTTGTTGAAGCAGGTGTTTGCTATGACCACTGCATTCTCTTGGCAAAACTGTTAGCCTTTGTTCTGCTTCATTATGTGATCCAAAGCCAAACTTGTCTGTTACTCCAGGTATCTCTTGACTTCCTCCTTTTGTATTCCAGTCCCCTCTGATTAAAAAGACATCTTTTTTTGCTGTTAGTTTTAGAAGGTCTTGCAGATTCAATAAGTATCCTTTAATTTTCATATCACTCTTAACAAATTTTAAATTTACATGCTTATTATGTGATTATCTGATTAAAGCCTTTCCTCCCCATGAAAACTGTCATTTTTTTTCACTATTATTTTTCCCATACCCAGCACAGTGTATATGTCACATGGAACATGCTTGGTGAATAGTCAGTTCTTGTACTAGAATGGTAAATGAATAAATGCCTGTTTATTCACTGTTAGGAATCCATTTATTTAAATTAAGTTACTGGGGGAGATCCAACCAGTCCATTCTGAAGGAGATCAACGCTGGGATTTCTTTGGAAGGAATGATGCTAAAGCTGAAACTTCAGTACTTTGGCCACCTCATGCGAAGAGTTGACTCATTGGAAAAGTCTCTGATGCTGGGAGGGATTGGGGCAGGAGGAGAAGGGGACGACCGAGGATGAGATGGCTGGATGGCATCACGGACTCGATGGACGTGAGTCTGAGTGAACTCCGGGAGATGGTGATGAACAGGGAGGCCTGGCGTGCTGCGATTCATGGGGTCGCAAAGAGTCGGACACGACTGAGCGACTGAACTGAACTGAACTGAACTGGGTTTCCCAATCAAAATGTGATTGACCCTTATATTTAGTCTGTGCATCCTAGAACAAGCACATAAAGACTTTCCTGATGGAAAAAGCCTTTAAGAAAGGACTTGGCACCATGTTGAGCTTAGAAAAGACCTAAACGTTATTGGAAGACCAACTATCAACATCATGTAGCTGAAAGATTAAAAAAGCATGGGTTTTGGACTCAGCCAAACATGAAGTTGGACTTTATCACTACCCAGGTGATCTGTCCTAAGAATTAAAAGAACTCCAGTTGGAAAATACTTGGCATAAAATAATGATGATAAATATTTGTATTTTAACCATATAATCCCTATCATCCTCCAACCTTTTTCTGAGAAGAATGCTGCCCACTTAATCACTTTATCTGAATATCCACTGAAGATAAAAGTAAACATGAAAATGTATTTTGGCCACTTCAATTATTTTGCTCTTTCTTTGAAAATCTTTTCCAGTCTCAAATTTATTTCAGTAAGCTAGTCATCACAGAATCCTTGGGATGGTTGCTATTGGATCTGGTTTAAAAGCAATGAACTGAAACAAAGTATCATGGTAAAACTATGCAAATGACCCAAACTTAAATCAAACTAATAGGAAGACTTTTCATCCACTGCCAGCTAATTTACTTCATGCTTCTGGATATCGATTCTACTTGAAGTGGTGGGAAATCTGTCATGCTTAGGATGCCATCTGTTCCAACTGCCAATGAAAGTTTCATCTCTCTTCCAAGGTCTGTTGGCCAACAGCTCATCTCTTATTTCTCATAGTTTTTTGAAAGCTTCATTAGGTTCCTAGTCAACACTAGACAAGAAATCCAATCTATTTATTTTCATTACTTCTAACAATTGACTAATTTATACTTTCAGTCAGGAGCTTCCCCTCAACCACAGACACAAAAATCAATGAAGAAAGGAGTGTGGGGAAATGTGAGTTTTGTGGAAAAGATATTGGAATTGTAGACAAACAACAACAAGTATAGAAGAAGTCTCCATGAGGCTACAGAGCAAAGAAGGGATTAAACAGCAAATATCAGTTTGTTAGAGGAAACGGTCAGCAAAATTTCAAAGGAAAGTATGTTTCTGGAAAAATTAGACCAAGCAATCTTCCCCACAAAACTATGGAAATTCTGTTTCTTGGAACACTACAGATGTGTCAAATGCTGTGGCCTATGCTGTAGTAATTGAATACTCATTTGTACTGATTCACACATGAACTGGTGATGCACTTTTTATAATGATATTATGGAACTAAATGAATGAGGGGTTTAAAGAACTCAACTAAAATGAACTAAGTCTAACTCTAAATAGTCACGTCCAGCGAACATTTTAATGGATGAGGAATTTTTAAATTATGTGAACCCACTTATTTCTTTAACATAAATTCACTTGATTAAAAATTTTTCAATCTATTAAGGATACACATAATGTTCCAATTTTGAGCAATGTTCACTGATTCCTCAGAAGACAAAGAAAAATAAAACACATTTCTGATCCATGGGTTTTAGACTTCCCACCTTTCCATTGTATCTGTCAATATAAAATTGACAGTATAACTAGCTGATAATACCTAGATTAACTGTGGTTGGTGAATTTTTTTTACATATACTTGGAAGAGTGAAAAACAATTGACCTTTGGAACCCAGGTCAAAACAGGAAGAAGTAGATTTGAGGAATGAATAACAAATCAAAGTTAAGACATGCAAAGAACCCACCAATTTACTTAAACAAGGTGTTCATTCTCTTTGGAATAAATAAATGCTCAGCAGTATATGTTCTAGAATGCCTTCTCTGGGCACACATCTGCTACTTCAAGTCTCTGAGCTCATTCCCTGTAATATCTCCATGTTTCAAAAGTATCAGAGATGGACGAAGCTGAAAAGTACTCTCAATGACTTTTCTTCAGTCAATTCATTCATATTTAACTAGTTTTTTGTTTATTTATAATATAATAAACATTCACTATAGAAAGCTGAAGAAAATTCTATTCACTCACCTTCTTCCTCACAGAAATAAGATCTTGCTGAATGCATATAAATCCTTTTCTGTACATACAGACATATATACATAATATTTACTGATAAAATTGAGAATAGATAGGAGAATGGCATTGTAATATGCATTTTTTAAATGTATCTTGAGAACTTTCCTCTCACACTAAGTGTTTATGCTGAGTAAGATCACTAATCTAGAGCCAGACATCTTGGAATGTGAAGTCAAGTGGGCCTTAGAAAGCATCACTAAGAACAAAGCTAGTGGAGGTGATGGAATTCCCGTTGAGCTGTTTCAAATCCTGGAAGATGATGCTGTGAAAGTGCTGCACTCAATATGCCAGCAAATTTGGAAAACTCAGCAGTGGCCACAGAACTGGAAAAGGTCAATTTTCATTCCAATCCCAAATAAAGGCAATGCCAAAGAATGCTCAAACTACCGCACAATTGCACTCATCTCACACGCTAGTAAAGTAATGCTCAAAATTCTCCAAGCCAGGCTTCAGCAATATGTGAACCGTGAACTCCCTGATGTTCAAGCTGGTTTTAGAACAGGCAGAGGAACCAGAGATCAAATTGCCAACATC
>SJYX01018748.1:247272-261760 GCA_006410675.1 Oreotragus oreotragus | reverse complement strand
GCCGAAGAATCGATGCTTTTGAACTGTGGTGTTGGAGAAGACTCTTGAGAGTCCCTTGGACTGCAAGGAGAACCAACCAGTCCATTCTGAAGGAGGTCAACCCTGGGATTTCTTTGGAAGGAATGATGCTAAAGCTGAAACTCCAGTACTTTGGCCACCTCATGCGAAGAGTTGACTCATTGGAAAAGACTCTGATGCTGGGAGGGATTGGGGGCAGGAGGAGAAGGGGACGACCGAGGATGAGATGGCTGGATGGCATCACGGACTCGATGGATGTGAGTCTGAGTGAACTCCGGGAGTTGGTAATGAGCAGGGAGGCTTGGCATGCTGCGATTCATGGGGTTGCAAAGAGTCAGACATGACTGAGTGACTGAACTGAACTGAAACTGTTCACAAGTATCCTGCTTGAGGACAGTTTCTTCTTCCTGAAAACCTTCTGGATAATCCTGTTATTTTAAAATGTAATTTATGGGAGTGGGTCTAGTAAGATCTTTACAACCTCCAGACATCCTTTTGATCCATTGTAATAACTAATTAAAAAGTATATAACTCCTTTGCTAACACTAGGGAAGGGGGCACTCTTTCTGCCCCCTTCTGATGTCTATATCAAAAGCTTTTTCTATCTCTTTTATACTTTAATAAAACTTTATTACACAAAAGCTCTGAGAGAGCAAACCTCATCTCTGGCCCTGGATTGAATTCTTCTCTTTTGGAGGCCAAGAATCCCAGAGTCTTTCGCTGTTCAGCAACAACCTTTCATCTTGGGAGTTCATCTGGGATTCTTCAGGACAAGATAAGGATGCTTGGAGCTCTAGTTCTTTGTTCTCCTAGCAAACTCGTTTTCTGCTGTACTTCACTGACTCTACAGTGTGCTTGTGTGAATGAATGACATGCCCTGCTCAAAGCAAGTAAGGAGCCCTGCTCTTAGGTTCCATGGTGATCTCATATGGCTTACGGTAGAAATCTGTCAGAGGTTTATACCAACCTGCCAATGCCAAGAGGCACCCAATGTCTCCTTCAGGGACCGACCAGAAATGGGCAAAGTGTGTGGACTAAACTCTCCTTTCTCAGTCAAACTTTCCAGTCTCTTTGACTATTTCATAAATTCTTGGGAATTAGAACTACTAACCTATCTGTCAGATCACAGACTTTCAAAGGACCTTTGAGCTATGCTGTTACTACTAAGTTGCTTCAGTCATGTCTGACTCTGTGTGACCCCATAGACAGCAGCCCACTAGGCTCCTCTGTCCCTGGGATTCTCCAGGGAAGAACACTGGAGTGGGTTGCCATTTCCTTCTCCAATGCATGAAAGTGAAAAATGAAAGTGAAGTCGCTCAGTGCCCAATTCTTAGCAACCCCATGGACTGCAGCCTACCGGCTCCTCCATCCATGGGATTTTCCAGGCAAGAGTACTAGAGTGGGTTGCCATTGCTTTCTCCGACTGTATACTGTTACTTAGGTCCCAAACTTGGATTGGTAGTCAGGAAGTGCCTAGCTTCACTAGGAGTTGAAAGTTCAGAAGCTAG
Source organism: Oreotragus oreotragus (assembly GCA_006410675.1). Taxonomy (NCBI): domain Eukaryota; kingdom Metazoa; phylum Chordata; class Mammalia; order Artiodactyla; family Bovidae; genus Oreotragus; species Oreotragus oreotragus. The sequence goes on along the minus strand of SJYX01018748.1, from coordinate 260,234 downwards.
ATGGAGCTCTAGCTTCAAGAGCATCTTTTAGGTTAAAGTTTACTCATATTGGAAATACAATGAGTTTCTTCCTTTGGTAACGCTAGCTCTTAGTGGACCAGAGGAGAATTTTCAGTGGCTTTTGTCCCAACTCCTTGGATATTCTTTCCGTGGAATCTGTGGGAATGAAATGAAAGGACTGGCCCTAATAACTCGAAGACAAAAATCACTTTATCCTCACTGGTCAGCCCCTTCACCTTCTCTTTTGTTATTGTATACTGGTGTGGTGATGCTTGGAAGGAACATCTCAGTTTTATGTTCATACATGTTATTGTGGTCAGGAATATACTCAAGGTCGTGCGCAGGCACTCAAGTGATGAATGTTTTCCCCTAGTGATCTTAGCTTGGGAGGCAGTCCAGAAGTTTATTCTGATTGCACCCCGGTGGCATCAGAGGCAAGCAAGATTTTAAGGGTAAGGAACTGGACATCAGTCTGGGATGCCATTGGGTATACCCCTGGTGCATCTCCACCCCACCTCCGTGGTAGAACAGGGAGGGACAAGTATGGCACCTGCGTTGGTAAGGGACAGACTAAGTCCAACCAGGGAAGGAAAGCTTCTGTGTAAAGTCTGTCTACACCCCTATCTAGAGCAGGGAGGGGCGCCTGTGGTAGAAAGAGGCGCTGGTCCCTTCTTCTCTCTCTTACAGATGGGCGCTAACAATTCCAGCCTCACTTTTTTGAACTGTATCCTAAAAAACTGGGATATATTTGGTCCCCAGAGCTTAAAGAAGACATTCCTGATCTTCCTATGTGATACTGCATGGCCACAGTATCCACTGGAGAATGGTGAACAGTGGCTGGTTGGAGGGTCTTTTAATTACAATACTGTTTTACAATTAGACCGGTTCTGTAGAAAACAAGGGAAAAGGGTAGAAGTAGCATATGCATTGGAGATATGCCAGATTTATGTCCTAAGGGTATAGATTTTGGTGTGAAACCTTCAGCTCCCTCCTGGTCTGCTCTGTCCCCCGTACCTGGGGCTCCAAACTGAGCAAACTGAAAGTCAGGGACTGCATGCCCAGGAAAGGTTACCTCGGTCTCAGTAAAAACCCAAACTGAGATTCAAACAACCCAAGTAGAGGTACAAACAACCCCTGTCTCAGTACGACCTCAGACTACTCTGGTTTCAATAGAAACTCAGACAATCATAGTAAGAGAAGCTCAGACACCAAAAACTAAAGGGTGAGATGAGATGGAGGACAGGAAACAAAGAGATACAGAAAAGCAGGTTTCTCCAGTCTATCCCTGGGATCATATGCACAGAATAGCCAGAGAGGCTGAGGAATAGCCACAGAAGCTGTTGCTCTTCATGAAGCACCCACTGGGAGAAATAATCAGTCTATGAGAGTTAATAAGCCCTTTTCTTATCAAGAAATACAAAGAATCAAGGAGGATCTGGGAAAATATTTAGAGGATCCAGAAAAATATATTAGAGCTTTTAAAGGTGTTACTCTGCTTTATGACCTTACTTGGAAGGATGTGATGTATATCTTGGGACAAACGCTGACTCCTGGCTCAAAAAGTCGAATTTTGGGGAAAGCCGTTGCTTATGGAGATGAATGGCTTGGTAATGAATCAGTAAGCAAGAGGGAGGACGAGATAGCCACCCTCCCAACTGGGAATGAGGTGCTCCCTACTATAGAGCCAGACTGGGACTATAACATGGCTAAAGAAAGATAGGATCAACATCATTTTGTCAGATGTATTCTCAAAGGACTCAGGCAAGTGTGTGCTAAGACTTCAAACTATCCCAAATTGGTAAACAAAGAACAGGAGGAGAAGGAAGCTCATGGTAAATTCCTAGATAGACTGAGAAAAGCCCTTCGCAGATTCACTGAGATTGATCCTAAAAGTGAAGAGGGAAGTGATCTTAAAAGATAGGTTTCTCACTCAATCGGTTCCAGATATCCATCGTGCTATTAAAACAGGCGTATGGACCAGATTAGTCTTTAGATAATCTGTTGCAACTGGCTCCAACAGTCTATTATGGTAGGGAATATGAGGAAAAGAAAGAAAGGCAGAAAAAGACAAAGGAACAAGTAGAAGCTCTTGTAATGGCTGTCAGAATCCTTCTTAAACAGCCTGAGAAAAATGCCAAGAGGGACCCAGGTGAAAAGGGATGGGCTTGCTATTACTGTGGAAAAGAGGGACACCTCAAGTGGGATTGCCCTTAGGCATCTAAGCCGCCCCCGGCTCCATGTCTGGTCTGCAAAGGACCACATTGGAGAAGAAACTGCCCCCAGAGGTATAGATTTCAGGAGTCAGATTCTCAAGACAATCAGGACTGAAGGTGCCCAGGGGTCCCCACACAAGCTCCCATCCTAATTATACCTGAGGAAATCCCGGTATTAATAACTGTCAGGGGTTGGGCAATCCATCAGTTTCTTTTTAGATACTGGGGCAACTTTGTGCTTACTGAAGCCCTTGGCCTACTTTCTTCCTGATCCGCTTATGTAGGGGGACTGACTGTCTGGACAAGGCAAAAGGTATTACTTGAAAATTGTTTTTTAAGCTGTGACTGGGACCCTGTGCTATTTTCACATGAGTTTCTGATCACACCAGAGTCTCCCTCACCCCTTTTGGGGAGGGATATACATTTGGGTGAACTCTGGGAGTTGGTGATGGACAGGGAGGCCTGGCGTGCTGCAATTCATGGGGTCACAAAGAGTCAGACACGACTGAGCAACTGAACTGAACGGAACTGATACTGAGCACGGTCTATGGCTCTGTTTTCATGAATATGGCGCCCTCTTTTTCTCTCCCTTTAATTGAACAAAATGTAAATCCTAGAGTGTGGACTAATGGAAAATCTGTGGGTCAAGCACAAAATGCTATTCCTGTAGTTGTCAAGCTCAAAGACCCACACTTATTTCCACATAAGAAGCAGTATCCACTGAAACCTGAGGTTAAGGAGGGGTTAAAACCCATCATTGATAATTTAAAGTCGTAGGGACTATTAATTCCCTGTAACAGTCCATGCAACATTCCTGGTGTTGGGTGTAAAGAAATCAAATGGTAAATGGAGAATAGTTCAAGATTTACAAATAATAAATGAGGCTGTAGTTTCTTTATACCCCTTGGTGCCTAATCCTTATACTCTATTGTCTGAAATTCCTGAACTAGCCAAATATTTCTCAGTAACTGATTTAAAAGATGCCTTCTATTCGGTGCCTTTGGCAGAGGAAAGTCAATTTCTATTTGCCTTTGAAGACTCTATGCAGCCAGCTTCTCAGTTAACCTGGACAGTTTTGCCCCAGGGATTTCGTGACAGCCCTCACCTATTTGAGCAAAGTTTGTCACAGAATCTACAAAACTTTAATAGCTTTGAAGCAGTGGTGCTACAATATGTAGATGATATTCTGCTCTGTGCTGAGACAGAGGAAGCTTGTTCACAAGCCTCAGAAAATGTCTTAAACTTTCTGGCAGGCTGTGGTTACCAGGCATCAAGAGAAAAGGCTCAGCTTTGTCAACAATCTGTTAGATATCTGGGCCTAATTACATCAGAAGGGACTAGGGCCATAGGCCCTGAGAGAATTAAACCTATACTAAATCATCCCCTACCTATAACTTTAAGACAATTGAGAGGATTTTTAGGAATCACAGGCTACTGCCGCATTTGGATTCCAGATTATAGGGAACTTGCCCGGCCTTTATATGAACTTATAACTGAGACGCAGCAGGCCCAAACCAACAAACTGGTTTGATCTCCAGATACTCAAAAGGCGTTTAAGGCTCTTCAGACTGCTCTCCTGCAAGCTCCTGCTTTGAGCTTGCCCACAGGGTCAGAATTCAATGTTTGTCACTGAAAGAAAAGGTATAGCCCTGGGAGTTTTGATACAACCCCAAGGGCCTCACCAGCAACCTATTGCTTATTTAAGTAGAGAATTAGATGTAATCTCACGTGGGTGGCCACACTGTCTAAGAGTAATTGGGGCAACAGCTTTATTAACACCTGAAGCCTTAAAAATAATTAATGGACAAAATCTTACTGTACTGACTTCTCATGATGTGAGTGGAATCTTAAACTCTAAGGCTAGTACTTGGATGACAGACAGTAGCTTCTTAAATATCAGTCCTTGTTATTAGAAGAACCAATAACTAAGCTTACAGTTTGTAGAAATTTAAATCCTGCCACTTTCCTTCCTGAGAAGAAAAATGAAACATCTGATTGCAATTGTTCCCAATTTCTCACTTTATGCGGTTCGGGAAGATCTAATGGATACCCCATTAGACAATCCTGACATGGAAATATTTACAGGTGGCAGCTCTTTTGTTCGGGATGGGGAGTGTAAAGCAGGTTATGCCCTAGTGATGACTAAACAGGTTTTAGAAGCAAAATCTCTCCCCCAGGGAACCAGTGCTCAGTTACTGGAGCTTGTGGCTCTGACCCAAGCTCTAGAGTTAAGCAAAGGGCAGTGAGTAAATATCTACCCTGATTGTAAGTATGCTTATTTGACTTTACATGCTCATGCTGCAATATGGAAAGAAAGACACTTTAAAACGGCAACAGGAGAACCCACTGAGCATTTCAGAGGATTGACTTTTAACTGCTATATATTGTCCTAAAGAAGCCTGGTGGGCTGCAGTCCATGGGGTCGCTAACAAGTCGGACAGACTGAGCAACTTCACTTTCACTTTTCTCTTTCATGCATTGGAGAAGGAAATGGCAACCCACTCCAGTATTCTTGCCTGGAGAATCCCAGGGATGGGGGAGCCTGGTGGGCTGCCGTCTATGGGGTCACACAGAGTCGGACACGACTGAAGTGACTTAGCAGTAGCAGCAAAGAAGTAGCTATTATACATTGCAAAGGGCACAGCAGGGAAGGGAGTAAAGTAGCCTAAGGTAATCAGCGGGGTGACTGTCAAGCCAGAAAAGCGGCACTTTATGAACCCCTTCACTGCAGACGCCTTTGATCTGGACAGGTCCTGTGGAACTGGAAAAACCACAATATACTGAGAAAGAATTAGAACGATATGAGAAAAGAGAAGCCAAGACTCCTGAAAAAGGACGCTAGTATCTACTGCCTCTATATGCTGGGAACAAATAGAGCCATCCCCAGAAGTTAGCCAACAACTTAATTATAATGATTGGAAACAATTGGGATTTTTGCCTCAGGAAATATGCAATGTAGTCATTCCCATGTTTTCCAACCCCAGTTCAGGTCCTCCTTTTGCCTGGCCAGGCACTGATTGGGACTGGATATCTCAGTCACGCTGGCTTGCTCCAAACAGGACCCATTGGATATGTGGCTCTTACCTATGGGCATGGTTCCCCCCTGGCTAGATAGGGAGATGCACCCTAGGTCTGGCTTTTACTCACTGCTTCATACTTTCAGCACTTCCAGAAAAGCCTGCTAATTTACTCCACCTTAAAACTCGGTGGGCAAGGTTTGTATTTCACTGGTATGATTATCTAGCTGCAGTGTTTGTTCTGTCTTTGGGAACTACAGATGTTATGCTATGAGTGGATGCTGTGACTAATTTTACTCAACAGGCATTACAAGATTCTCAAAAGGCTATTTTGGCTCTTAATGCTGAACAAGTACAAGTTAGAAAGGTAGTTTGTACAAAACAGATTGACCTTAGATATTCTGACAGCTGCACAAGGAGGAAACTGTGCCATTATTCATACCCAGCACTGCACATACATACCTGTTATGAGAAATAATGCTACTCATTTTACTAAACACATGAACAAGATGATTGAAGCTATGGATACTCCTGAAGCCTCAGCTGCCTCACTTTGGGAGAAGTTGACTAGTTCTCCACGGTGGAAAACTATCTTAATTACAATAATTCTCATCGTTCTATTTTTGCTGTTTGCTCCCAGCATCTGTAACTGTGTAACTGGATTTGTTTCTAGTCGCATGAAGGCTTTTAAGTTACAACTGGTCGTCCAAGCTCCTACAGGTGCTGCAGCTTCCTCCAGCTACTACTTGGGGCCCCTGGGTCAGAGACCTTCAATGTGAGGGTTAGGAGAATATGTTACCTCAACAATTTAGGGACAATGCCCCTTACAGCTGGGAAGAAGTTATGAAACAAGAACAACACCCCTTTCCCTTGGCAACATAATTCTCCTAAAAGAAAAGGGGGGAATGAGTCCATTCTTAGGCAGGTTGATAAGAAGTCAGGGGTCCCCAAGGAGAGAGGGGTCTGGAATTCTCAAGGAGGAGGAAAAGACAAGCTTTTTTTTTTTCCTCCTCTAAATTCCTTAGACTTTAGTCACATAAAACATTTTCATCTTTAAGGCTCTTTAAACTGATGAATACACAACAAACAACTCAGTTTAAAATCTGTACTAAGGATTATATAGCAACAATGCATCCTGCTTGAGGACAGTTTCTCCTTCCTGAAAACATTCTGGATAATCTTGCAACACTCAGAAAACTAAGATCATGGTATCTGGTCCCACCACTTCATGGGAAATAGATGGGGAAACAGTGGAAACAGTCTCAGACTTTATTTTGGGGGGCTCCAAAATTGTGAACTCTGGGAGTTGGTGATGGACAGGGAGGCCTGGAGTGCTGCAATTCATGGGGTTGCAAAGAGTTAGACAGGACTGAGAGACTGAACTGAACTGAACTGAATCCTGTTCTTTTAAAATGTAAATTATGGGAGTGGGTCTAGTAAGATCTTTACAACCTCCAGTCATTCTTCTGATTCATTTTAAGTTTTGCCAAGAGGACTCACTGGTCATAGCAAACACCCTCTTCCAACAGCACAGGAGAAGACTCTACACATGGACATCACCAGACTGTCAACACCACAATCAGATTGATTATATCCTTTGCAGCCAAAGTTGGAGAAGTCTATACAGTCAGCAAAAAAAACACTGGGAGTGGACTGTGGTTCAGATCATGAACTCTTTATTGCCAAATTCAGACTTAAATTGAAGAAAGTAGGGAAAACCACTAGACCATTTAGGTATGACCTAAATCAAATCCCTTGTATTATACAGTAGAAGTGAGAAATAGATTAAAGGGACTAGATCTGATAGACAGAGTGCCTGATGAACTATGGACGGAAGTTTGTGACATTGTACAGGAGTCAGGGAGCAAGACCATCCCCAAGAAAAAGAAATCCAAATAAGCAAAATGGCTGTCTGAGGAGACCTTACAAATAGCTGTGAAAAGAAAAGGAGAAAAGGAGAGATATACCCATTTGAATACAGAGTTCCAAAGAATGGCAAAGAGAGACAAGAAACCTTTCCTCAGTGATCAATGCAAAGAAATAGAGGAAAACAATAGAATGGGAAAGACTAGAGATCTCCTCAAGAAAATTAGAAATACCAAGGGAACATTTCATGTAGAGATGGGCCCAATAAAGGACAGAAATGGTATGGACCTAACAGAAGAATAAGATATTAAGAACAGGTAGCAAGAATACACAGAAGAACTGTATAAAAAGGATCTTCATGACCCAATAATCAAGAAAGTGTGACCACTCCCACTCACCTACAGCTGGACATCCTGGATTGTGAAGTCAGGTGGGCTTTAGGAAGCATCACTACAAACAAAACTAGTAGAGGCAATGGAATTCCAGTTGAGCTATTTCAAATTCTAAAAGATGATGCTGTGAAAGTGCTGCACGCAATATGACAGCAAATTTGGAAAACTCAGCAGTGGCCATAGGACTGGAAAAGGTCAGTTTTCATTCCAATCCCAAAGAAAGGCAATTCCAAAGAATGCTCAAACTGCTGCAGAATTGCACTCATCTCACACGCTAGTAAAGTAATGCTCAAAATTCTTCAAGCCAGGCTTCAGCAATACGTGAACCATGAACTTCCAGATGTTCAAGCTGGTTTTAGAAAAGGCAGAAGAACCAGAGATCAAATTGCCAACATCTGCTGGATCATCAAAAAAGCAAGAGAGTTCCAGAAAAACATCTGTTTCTGCTTTATTGACTATGCCAAAGCCTTTGACTGTGTGGATCACAATAAACTGTGGAAAATTCTAAAAGAGATGGGAATACCAGATCACCTGACCTGCTTCGTGAGAAACCTGTATACAGGTCAGGAAGCAACAGTTAGAACTGGACACAAAACAACAGACTGGTTCCAAATAGGAAAAGGAGTACGTCAAGGCTGTATATTGTCACCCTGCTTATTTAACTTATATGCAGAATACATCATGAGAAACACTGGGCTGGAAGAAACACAAGCTGGAATCAAGATTGCCAGGAGAAATATCCATAATCTCAGATATGCAGATGACACCACCCTTATGGCAGAAAATGAAGAGGAACTAAAGAGTCTCTTGATGAAAGTGAAAGTGGAGAGTGAAGAAGTTGGCTTAAAACTCAACATTCGGAAAATGAAGATCATGACATCTGGTCCCATCACTTCATGGCAAATAGATGGGGAAACAGTGGAAACAATGGCTCACTTTATTTTTCTGGTCTCCAAAATCACTGTGGATGGTGACTGCAGCCATGAAATTAAAAGACACTTGCTCCTTGGAAGGAAAATTATGACCAACCTAGATAGCATATTCAAAAGCAGAGACATTACTTTGCCAACAAAGGTCCATCTAGTCAAGACTATGGTTTTTCCAGTGGTCATGTATGGATGTGAGAGTTGGACTCTAAAGAAAGCTGAGTGCAGAATTGTTGCTTTTGAACTGTGGTGTTGGAGAAGACTCTTGAGAGTCCCTTGGACTGCAAGGAGATCCAACTAGTCCATCCTGGGTGTTCACTGGAGGGACTGATGCTGAAGATGAAACTCCAGTACTTTGGCCACCTGATGCGAAGAGCTGACTCATCTGAAAAGACTCTGATGCTGGGAAAGATCGAGGGCAGGAGAAGGGGATGGCAGAGAATGAGATAGTTGGATGGCATCACCAACACAATGGACATGGGTTGGGTGGACTCTTGGAGTTGGTGATGTACAGTGAGGCCTGACGTGATGCAGTTCATGGGGTCGCAAAGAGTCAGACGTGACTGAAAGACTGAACTAAACTGAACTGAATAATTAAAAAGTATATAACTCCCTTGTTAACTCTAGGCAAGGGGGCACTCTTTCTGCTCTCTTCTGATGTCTATGCCAGACGCTTTCTCTATCTCTTTTTTACTTTAATAAACCTTTATTACACAAAAGCTCTGAGCGATCAAGCCTTGTCTCTGGCCCCAGATTGAATTCTTCTGCTACAGAGGCCAAGAATCCCAGCATCTTTCATTGTTCAGCAACAACCTTTTATGCTGATCTGGTCACTGACCAGTAGTACCCTGTAGCATTCTAAAGAAAACAAAGCACTGTCCAGATAACCATAGGACAACCAAACATTACCTAGGTTCCCCAATCTTGGTTTACAAGTTAGTTTGCTTGGTGAAAAGATTGACTGGTTAGAGAATATGAAGCTAACTGCAAAATTCACATGTGTCCAGTATCCTATTATAAAAACAAATTAGTGATCCTGAATAAGAAAAACTCACAAAGTCAAATTTATTTATTCGAATCTGTACCTGAGAGGAATGACTGACCAAAAGAAGAAACTTAAAGAGGAAAAATCTACATTTTGTCCTACATTTCCTCAGCCTAGAAAAGTTTTGCATTTCTTAACTAAATAGGGTGTTTTCCAAGATGGGCCATGAGTAGAAGGACCTTCTTAATATCAGCTATGAATTACCAAGACATCCAAAAGAATAGATGGCCTGTAATTGGATGACAAAGGAAACTCAAAAATTCTGGGATTATTTACTATTATTTTGTCTGCCATAGGATCAGTTAGTCTATGCACACAGAAAGCATTTTCTGAATGCTTGTTGAACTGATAAGGAAAGAGATTGTGAAGCTAATCAAATACAAAGAGATTTGCATTTTTTATTTATCAAAACTTTGGTTTCTGTCAAATTTAAACTAAACATTAAGCAATTGGAATTGTGACTCCCACGTAATCATCTGAGCTATAAATAACATGGATTGTCTCTTTTATGGATCCCTTTCTTTTAAAATTGTGGACCCTTGCATGCAAGTAAAATTCTTTTATTCCTCTCCCCCGCCCAAATCATGTATGTGTTAGTTTAAGTAGGGGCAATATGTCAACTTCATATTGCATTTTAAAATACAATAAGAATATGCTACTTAATTCAATAATTGCTAGTTTTGAACATTTTTTTCTCCTATATCAAACTGATGTGAAAACGACAATAATCAGAACAGAAGACAAAACTGGAAAGAGAAGAGGATTGGAGAGGATATATTCAATTTACAATTTTATTTTTCAAGAGAGTCTTTAAAACTGAAAATGCTTAAGGAAATATGTTTAAATTTGGTTAATAATTGCTTGCCCAAACTATTTCCTTGATGTTGCTGACTTGTTTCACTCTTTTCCTTCTGTTTATTTCTTTCTAAATTTTCCTTTATGCATTAATTCAATATAATTCTCTTTTGACAACCATATTCAGTTGGTCCCAATTTCTAATGATGTCTCCCACATGGAGGCCTTCAATCGCAGGCTCTTGTACTAACCTAGTTTAGGCCCTCAGCACTAGCTGTCATCAGTGTGTGTATGTGTGTGTGTGTGTGTGTGTGTGTGTGTGTACTTAGTCGTTCCCCACTGATGATAGCCTACCAGGCTCCTCTGTCCATGGGGTTCTCCAGGCAAGTATACTGGAGTAGGTAGCCATTCCTTTCTCCAGGTGTGATCTTTTCCACCCAGGGATCAAACCCAGGTCTCCTGCATTACAGGCAGATTCTCTACTGTCTGAACCACCAGGGAAGCTCCATATTATGTATGTATATATAATATATATATATACATCTATATATATGTTTCATTTCCACAACTACTATTTTAATATCAGGTACTTGACCATTATTTAATCAACTGTAGACCAAAATATGCTATATACATAATAAGTGTTCAATAATTATTTGTTGAATTAGAGGTATAAGAGACTATAAAATCTTTTAAACTAACCTAACGCTTGAGTGCACATTTAGATACAAATATTGGACTTTCCAGGTGGTACTAGTAGTAAAGAATCCACTTGTCAATTTAGGAGACTTTTAAGAGACATAGGTTTGATTCCTGGGTTGGGAAGATTCCCTGGCAGAGGGCATGGCACCCCACTCCAGTATTCTTTTCTGGAGAATCCCATGTACAGAGAAGCATGGCAGGCTACAGTCCATAGGGTAGCACAGAGTCAGACTCAACTGAAGCAACTTAGCACACATGGATATACATACTGTATATTAAATTTCTGGGTATATCAGAAGCTTGATTGACTAAAGAAGACTCAGAAATATTTGCAATAGGCCAGGTGGTTATTTTACAGTAAGATTAAAAACATCATCTGGAAAATGAATAAAATGGAAATCTTGTCTTCATTGATCCAAATTACGATTCCCCAAGCAACCAAGCAATCATGTCATAAAAAATTAAGCGCTTTTGTTTCACTCAATTAATAACTAGAGCAAATATTAATCAGACTACATACATCAGACTGCATATATTTCAAGAGCTAACTGAAACTGGTATAAGCAATTGGATAGGTATTTGTTTGTTTAATTTATTTAAGTGATGGTTACTCATAGCCATACCCCATGGGTTCTGGAATCAAAATCCTTAGATCCAAATGCCTGCTCTACCACTTAGTGGCTGTGTCATTTTGACAAGCAATTTTTTTTTTTTTAATCTCACTAAGTCTTACTTATTTCACATGAGAACCATGGTAAGATTACATATATAGTGGACCTTTGAACAATGCAGGGGTTAGGGATGAAAATCCAAGTATAACTTTACAGTCTCCTCCTTTACTCCCCCACTCCCCCAGCCACCCACCCCAGCCACCCACCACACCACTGCAGTTCTACAACCAAAGATTCAACCAACCACGCATGGTGTAATACATATCCATTTTTTAAAATTGTATATAAGTGGACTCATATAGTTCAAACTCATGTTGTCCAAAGATCAACTGTGGTTTTGAGGATTAAAGAAACTATAAATGTAAACAACTTAGGGTGTATGGACCAAAGAAGCTTTTAGTAAATGATAATTTTTATTAAAACCTTTTTTTATTTATTTCAGTATTTGTTTTTCCTTTCCAACTTTACTTCTTCCTGGCTGTCATGTGACTTCTACTCAAATTGCCATTTTAAGAAATAAACTTCTAGACAACAAACTGGCCTCCCTGGACAATACTTTCACCACAGCTGGGATTACTACTGTTTAGAGAATCAGACACATTAATACAAAATTATAATACCAAGCATGGTACTGTGAAGAAGAAAAAGCAGTAGGAATGCATTACTCTTGAGCAGCTTAACAGTTAAGGGATGTAGTAGCTTGAAGAAGGAAAATTTTAAGGGAAAATTGTGATAGGATAAAGGTACTTTAGTCATGGATGGAAAGCAGCAAATGGAGAGGGTTGGCGGGAGAGAAGGGGAAATCTTAAGAAAGAGGAATGAATTAAAGGCAAAGTGCAGGAAACAGCTGCTAGAGTAAAATTCTGGTAAATATGGGAATGAATAGAATCAGGAGAACAAATAAATGGATCAGTTCTAGAAAGAAGACAGACATATTCCCAGAAATGAGAGGAAAAGAGCTAATAAATGAAGATATGGAGAAAATATTAGTTGGAGAAAGAAGTTGAAGAACTAACTTGCCAGATAAAATATGGGACACCTAGTTAAATTTGAATTTCACATGAACACTGAATACTTTTTTAGTAAAAGTATCTTCTAAATATCATGTAGGAGATACCTATACTTTTAAAAATGATTGATTGTTTATTTGAAGTTCAATTTTAATTAGGATCTTTATTTTTATTGCCTAACATGACAACTCTATAAAGGGGTACACTTTTTTATGATCAGTGAAACCAGCTATATGAAAATTTACCCAGATAGAGACTTTTGAAGACATGGATACATGAGAAATTGAAATGAATGTAACAGCCATTGCCGGGGTCCAGCCCCGGT
>SJYX01018748.1:224571-247067 GCA_006410675.1 Oreotragus oreotragus | reverse complement strand
GACCTTTGAACAATGCAGGGGTTAGGGATGAAAATCCAAGTATAACTTTACAGTCTCCTCCTTTACTTCCCCACTCCCCCAGCCACCCACCCCAGCCACCCACCACACCACTGCAGTTCTACAACCAAAGATTCAACCAACCACGGATGGTGTAATACATACCCATTTTTTTAAATTGTATATAAGTGGACTCATATAGTTCAAACTCATGTTGTCCAAAGATCAACTGTGGTTTTGAGGATTAAAGAAACTATAAATGTAAACAACTTAGGGTGTATGGACCAAAGAAGCTTTTAGTAAATGATAATTTTTATTAAAACCTTTTTTTATTTATTTCAGTATTTGTTTTTCCTTTCCAACTTTACTTCTTCCTGACTGTCATGTGACTTCTACTCAAATTGCCATTTTAAGAAATAAACTTCTAGACAACAAACTGGCCTCCCTGGACAATACTTTTACCACAGCTGGGATTACTACTGTTTAGAGAATCAGACACATTAATACAAAATTATAATACCAAGCATGGTACTGTGAAGAAGAAAAAGCAGTAGGAATGCATTACTCTTGAGCAGCTTAACAGTTAAGGGATGTAGTAGCTTGAAGAAGGAAAATTTTAAGGGAAAATTGTGATAGGATAAAGGTACTTTAGTCATGGATGGAAAGCAGCAAATGGAGAGGGTTGGCGGGAGAGAAGGGGAAATCTTAAGAAAGAGGAATGAATTAAAGGCAAAGTGCAGGAAACAGCTGCTAGAGTAAAATTCTGGTAAATATGGGAATGAATAGAATCAGGAGAACAAATAAATGGATCAGTTCTAGAAAGAAGACAGACATATTCCCAGAAATGAGAGGAAAAGAGCTAATAAATGAAGATATGGAGAAAATATTAGTTGGAGAAAGAAGTTGAAGAACTAACTTGCCAGATAAAATATGGGACACCTAGTTAAATTTGAATTTCACATGAACACTGAATACTTTTTTAGTAAAAGTATCTTCTAAATATCATGTAGGAGATACCTATACTTTTAAAAATGATTGATTGTTTATTTGAAGTTCAATTTTAATTAGGATCTTTATTTTTATTGCCTAACATGACAACTCTATAAAGGGGTACACTTTTTTATGATCAGTGAAACCAGCTATATGAAAATTTACCCAGATAGAGACTTTTGAAGACATGGATACATGAGAAATTGAAATGAATGTAACAGCCATTGCCGGGGTCCAGCCCCGGTAGATCAGGGGAATTCGAACATGGGGATGGAGTCGGCGATCTTGGAAAAATACATATTTAATTACAGATATATAGAGAGATTAGAAACGGATAGTGTAGTAGGAAAATTAGTGGAGAAAAAGAGGCTGAATAATTTGGTTCACATGGAATAGCATCCATGCTCCAGATGGGAATTCAGCCAGAAAAACGGGGAGCAAGAAAGAATGACATGGGGGAGTCAGTCTTTCCAGGAACTGATCCCATTTCTTTATTTTTCAGATTTTCTTATATACCTTTTGTTACATATGGGGATGAATACAGAGTCACGCGGGGGTCAGCAGTCCTGACCTTTATCAGAATCAGGTGCTTTACATAAAAAAAATGTCTTAGGGGTTTTACCTCATCTTTTGGCCATGAGACCTGCTGACATTTTATGATCCTTTCTTTCTGATAACCAAAAAACTTATTTTTTCCAAGGGTGTTTTTTCTTAAACCAGGCACCACCCTCCAAATAAAGTTGCATTCCTATAGGGTGAGGGTGTAGTGAGTTACAATCAAGAAAGGAATTTATTTAACCCAAGGTTAACATGATTAATCTTAAAGGTTAATTCTTATTTCTCCTATATGCTTAAAGGTTAATACTTATTTCTCCTATATGCTAGTTATATTCATTATAAGGGCAGGGAATATGGAGATTTAGCAGCAAACATCAGCCCAACAAATGAAAATCCTTTCACCAATGTTCCCTTTAAGATCTATTTAGTCTTAAGATAGTGATAAAGTTACATTTTTACATAACAAGGACACAATGATTTTAACAAAGTACAGTGATCTATATCAAAAGAGAAAATTCATTAACTCAAAGAAGTCTAATATTGCTAACATCAAAAACTACTATATTTCCTTTTCTATATTCCAAATACATTGATTAATATATTCCCAGGTGCCTAAGGATATAGAGGCCTGGCGGCAATCATTGACTCAACAATGAGAAAACCCCTATGCTAATTAAGACTCTCAAAATACTCCAAAACTCTCTGTGCTGTTTATGGTTGAGAGGTAGTAAACAATCATGTGTCAGCAGAGAGGTTTGACATGAGACACCCTTGTCCCACCCAGGGCAGGGAATTAGCAGCAATTATTGACACAACAAATGAAAAAACCCTTCACTAATATAATTCCCAACCAACCCACTATACTAATAATTTCTAACTTCCCACAAGAATTTGCCTTTAGTAAGTCTAAAACATCTCGTGCCTCTCACGGTCGGGAGGCTGTAAACCATCACATGCGGCTGGATGAACCTATCAGGTGGGCTAGATAACCTTCAGAGTTCGTAAGTTGAAACACTCTTGTCACATCCAGGAATTTTTATTGCCTTGGAGCTGCACGTTTACTCCTTCTCCGAGAGAAACGGTTATAGGGGAGAGCCTCTCGGAAAGTCAAATGTGTAGGTGAGAGCAAAAACCAGACTCTGGTTTTGGGGTAGATGCTCGGGAACAGGGGGTTTCCTGAGGCTTGATCACACCTTTGCGTATTCTGAAGCCTCCTTCCTCATGACCTTTGCCATGAGCGGAGTTCCTCATGCTGGCCCCCAGCAGCCATGGCAAAGAAAAGCTTTGTGATCCATTTAGGATAGAATTTTTAAACAGTTAGGTGGGAAACACTGATTTTTTAAGTCAAATGTTGATCATCCCTGGTGTTAAGAAATTAATTCAAATGCTGAAAGTTCTTTGCAATTTTATCTTCCAGTAGGTCAGCATCTAGCATTACTCTTCATTCTTATTCTCCACATTTAACTTCCCTCAGTTAAGAGACCAGAATCAGTTCCTTCAGCATCCCTAACACCTAAGAAAATATAATTCTTTTGGTCATAACCCCAAGTCCAAGCAGCCTATTTAACTACTCTCCAGAGTATGCTGTGCTCTGATTCAAAGGCTTTTCAGTATTCTTCTAAAAATCACTTTCTGCACTGTTTCTTAATGCATTATTTCATTCTGCCTAGAAATTTTCCTTTTCATCAGGTGGCCACTTTGAAACCTTTTTAACTACCTACCTGATTCTGCTGATTCTGGTTAATTAACAGCTTCTGATCTGACCAGTCCCAGGCATCTCTATAATCATAAATGTCCCCTCTTGCATCCTCAAACATTGCATCACATATTCTGAAAGCCCAGGTTTTAAAAAATCATATCTCCTCACATCTCCATCCCCAGGATCATCACTTCCATGTCTGGCTCAAGGAATTAGTTTCTTCAATATTTGCTGGCTATCCAGTCACCATATCTCAGTATGTCAAACCACCAGTCAGTAACAGCTTTGTCATATTTTAAAATTTCCATTTAACCTCAAAAGAGACATATTTAATAGATAAATTTCAGAAACTATAGATGTAGAATGAGGAGATATACTGAAACTCTCAAGTCACATCATAGTCTCCTTACTGGGACTATTTGTCATGTAACACCCTAATTATAAATGAACATCAGGATAGGCTACCCACTCCAGTATTCTTGGACTTTCCTGGTGGCTCACTTGGCAAAGAATCCACCTGCAATGCGGGAGACCTGAGTTCAATCCCTGGGTTGGGAAGATCCCCTGGAGAAGGTAATGGCTACCCACACCAGTATTGTGGCCTGGAGAATTTCACGGACTGTATAGTCCATGCGGTTGCAAATAGTCAGACACAACTGAGCAACTTTTACTATCAAGGAAGGTAGCCCTTGAGAGGTTAAATTCTGAGAAGACTCTTAAGTCCAGTTTGGTTTAAAAGCACCTGATTCAATCTACCCAAGGTTCATTTTTTCCTTGATATCTTCTGGTAACTTTGTATTAACATTAATGATACTCAATCCCATAACATATAATTGAACTATTCATGATGCATTAATCTTCTCTTTAGATTACTAGGGGCTTCCCTTGTGGCTCAGTTGGTAAAGAATCTGCCTGCAATGCGAGAGATCTGGGTTCAGTCCCTGGGTTGGGAAGATCCCCTGGAGAAGGGAATGGCTACCCACTCCAGTATCCTGGCCTGGAGAATTTCATGGACTATATGTATTCTATGGGGTCACAAAGACTCAGACACGACTGAGCAACTTTCACTTTCACTTTGGATTAGTAGAAAGTGATGATTCATCTGAAAGAAAAATCAAACTTTTATTATATCAGGCTTTTAAAAAAAATCATAAATTTTCAAGTCATTTGAATACTGTCCTCTTTATCTTTACACATTTCATCTGAATGCCAAATTCAGAGACATGCAGTTAAGGAATACCTATTTTAGAATGCATTTTAAATCAAATGTCAATAATGTCAGGTGGCAAAATTTCATTTCCTCAAGCTTTTTGAGAGGAAATACAGTAACTTGTAATTGTATAAAATACATCCGAGTTAACATATCTAAAACATTATCTATAACTTAAAATCAGAACCTTAGAAAATTTTGTGTGAAAAGCAGCATGAAGTGCCACCAGGTTCTCACGTCCTGCATCCACATCCATCAAGAGTGGTGTTACTCCAGTTACACATAGGTGTCCTGCCATTTAAATGACATGTTCTTGATGTGGAAGAAATACATTTTTAATTTCAAGTTATTTTTTTCCTGTGTGTGCAGGGTGCAATATGAAAGAGAATCTGGTATCAGTTCATATTCACATATACTAGAATATAATATAGGTTATGTGTTTAATATGAAACTATACTTTTATTTAAGTGAAATAAGCTTTCACCAGTAGGCAGCTGCAAGAGCTTCAACGTCATATAAGCACTTGTAAGAAAACTGGAATGAGCACCATCAGGGATGAGGGACCTGGGTTTTACTCCCAGTTTACCATTATTTCATTATGCAGCCTTAAGCAAGTTCATCTATTTTTTTATGGACCACAATATTCTCAAATATAAAATAAGGACTTGGGTTAAATCCATGGATTTTAAACATGGTTTTAAAATTAAGAAAGCTTTAAAACAAAATCTTACCAAGAAATAAAAACATATATGATAAAAGAAAAACATTTTTGGTTGAATAGTGGGGATGAAAGGGGATAGCCCCAAATCACCCTCAAACTTTCTTTTGATAATGCTTAACTCTCACTCCTGGGAAACGCCCACACACCTTTATTATTACATATATTTTTATTCCTATTTCAACTACAGCACTAAGTAAACTCTCAAATCATCCCTATTTTTAGCAGGTAGTTATTATATTAGATGCAAATACACTACAATAAAGATAATATCTGATACTACACTGAGTTAATATAAACTTAATATTGGTTCAGG
Organism: Oreotragus oreotragus; assembly: GCA_006410675.1. Lineage (NCBI taxonomy): Eukaryota > Metazoa > Chordata > Mammalia > Artiodactyla > Bovidae > Oreotragus > Oreotragus oreotragus. Next base: position 241,579 of record SJYX01018748.1, on the reverse strand, counting down.
ACTCAATGTTGGGGCCAAAATAAAACCCTGGATATGACCTATAAGTATGAGAACTGATTACCATTTTAGTTAAGGGAAATTTTGAATTGGTCAGATATGATAGGTAAGGAATACACAGCAAATGAAACTAAGGGGAAGGCAAAGCAGACTTTGTCAAGAAAAGACCACAAGGGAGCATCATGAAAAAAGAGTAGGCTTATCCCTAACTTTTGTGGGGTCCATGAAACTATAAATTCAGGCCCACATATCACATGCCTAAATATTTAAGAGTTGCTAAACAACAGGTTTTGGGGCTTCCCAGATGGCTCAGTGGTAATGAATCCACCTGCCAAGCAGGAGACACAGGTTCAGTTCCTGGGTCTGGAAGATCCCCTGAAGAAGGAAATGGCAACCCGCTCCAGTTTTCTTGCCTGAGAAATCCCATGGATAAAGGAGCCTGGTGCACTCCAGTTCATGGCATCGCAGAAAGTCAGACAGGACTTAGGAACTAAACAACAAGAGCAATCAACAGTTTAAGTCAAAATTATGTAAATCATTACTTTATTCCCCACAGGTGAGAATTTTCTCAACAAATGCTAGAAACAGTAGTAATTTTTAATAACAACCACGTAAGTGGTGAGCAGAAACTATGACCTTCTGCCTAGTCTCCCTAACCCTCATTACTACAAATGTGTCTATGTCAATGAAGCCATAACTCTGATATTAAATCCCTTGATCCTCATATTACTTAGAGGGGATCTGTTTTCCCGATCAAATCCAGATGGATATGCTATTTCGTATGGAAAATATCCTAGGATAATAGAATCTTAAGAATAGGAACTAGAATTGATTCTTTTCTTGATAAAAGACAGTAATGACACTACAATGATTATACAAGGTTGGAGAATTGAGAGGACTCAAAAGACTTTTCAGTGTACACTCACCTAAAGTATATGAAAAGAGAAAGCCTGTGGTAGAAGGAAAAAAGTGAGCACAGGAAACATAAAGGCTGAGAGATTTCCAGGCACAGTTTCCCAGGTTCCTGCTTCAGCAGCAAAGGAGGAGCTTCATTTCTGGATTATAAACCTCCACAATGATCTGGGTATGAGTGAGTATTCTAGCTTCAGGAGAGATCAGGCAAGAGTTTCCAGAGGGGTCTTATACACCCTATTCATTACATAGACAAAGCACAGCTATGGAGCTGTCTAAACCTGGGGTAAGTTATCAATATGTATATCCCCGAAAACTGTTTTTAAAAAGCTGATCCTCTCCTGCATCAAGAGAATTTTGAGCTTTTAACAGCAAATAAAAGATCACTCATCTCACATGCTAGCAAAGTAAAGCTCAAAATTCTCCAAGCCAGGCTTCAACAATACGTGAACTGTGAACTTCCAGGTGTTCAACTTGGATTTAGAAAAGGCAGAGGAACCAGAGATCAAATTGCCAACATTTTCTGGATCATCGAAAAAGCAAGAGAATTCCAGAAAAACATCTACTTCTGCTTTATTGACTACGCCAAAGCCTTTGACTGTGTGGATCACAATAAATTGTGGAAAATTCTGAAAGAGATGGGAATACCAGACCACCTGACCTGCCTCTTGAGAAATCTGTATGCAGGTCAGGAAGCAACAGTTAGAACTGGACATGGAACAACAGACTGGTTCCAAATAGGAAAAGGAGTACCTCAAGACTGTATGTTGTCACCCTGATTATTTAACTTATAAGCAGGAACTCTGCATATGAGAAACACTGGGCTGGACGAAGCACAAGCTGGAATCAAGATTGCCGAGAGAAATATCCATAACCTCAGATATGCAGATGGCACCACCTTATGGCAGAAAGAAAAGAAGAACTAAAGAGTCTATTGATGAAAGTGAAAGAGGAGAGTGAAAAAGTTGCCTTAAAACTCAACATTCAGAAAACTAAGATCATGGCGTCCAGTCCCATCACTTCATGACAAACAGATGGGAAAACAATGAAAGCAGTGACAAAATTTATTTTGGTGGGGCTCCAAAATCACTCCAGATGGTGATTGCAGCCATGAAATTAAAAGACGTTTGCTCTTTGGAAGAAAAGCTATGACCAACCTAGACAGCCTATTAAAAAGCAGAGACATTACTTTGCCAACAAAGGGCCATCTAGTCAAGGCTATGGTTTTTCAGTAGTCATGTATGGGTGTGAGAGTTGGACTATAAAGAAAGCTGAGTGTCAAAGAATTGATGCTTTCAAGCTGTGGTACTGGAGAAGACTCTTGAGTGTCCCTTGGATTGCAAGGAAATAGAACCAGTCATTCCAAAAGGAAATCAGTCCTGAATATTCATTGGAAGGACTGATGCTAAAGCTGAAACTCCAATTCTTTGGCCACCTGATGCGAAGGGTAGACTCATTGGAAAAGATCCTGAGGCTGGGGAAAGATTGAAGGGGGAAGGAGAAGGGGACGACAGAGGATGACATGGTTGGATGGCATTACCAACACAATGAACATGAGTTGAGTAGGCTCTGGGAGTTGGTGATGGACAGGGAAGCCTGCCATATGCTTCAGTCCACGGGGTTGCAATGAGTTGGACGTGATTTAGCAACTGAACTGAACTGACTGAAAGATCTCTAGTTAGCCTTCTTCCTCTTAATCTTGCCTAAGTATCAATACCAGACTTTCAGATTTCCCAGGGATGAGCAGAAGTATGTCCCAGTTCAGCTATAGCATAACTGTATCTTACAAAGACCCTATTGGCACTGGTTAATAAGATACTGGTAGTCCATGACAAGCAGTAGTAACACCAAAAGAAAAACTGCATTTCTGGAGGGACTGCAGAGATTCATGTCACTATCAGAACTTGAAAGATGTGGGCGAGGTTATACCTATCACATACCCATTCCATTCACCTATTTGGACTATGCAGAAGCCAGATGCATCTTAGAGAACTATAGTAGACTATAGTAAATTAATCCAAAAATAGCTGCTGCTGCAAGAAATCAACACAACCTCTATTACTTGATGTGTAGCTACAGATCTGATTTTTTTTTCTCTCTCTCCCTCTATTCCTTTAACAAAGGAATAATGTACTGCTACTCCTTATTTTAGGAATATACTAACTCTACAGCTTACTGCTTCAATCTAGGCTATAAAGAATTTGGTTATTTGGCCTAGTCAAGGCTATGGTTTTTCCTGTGGTCATGTATGGATGTGAGAGTTGGACTGTGAAGAAGGCTGAGCACCGAAGAATCGATGCTTTTGAACTGTGGTGTTGGAGAAGACTCTTGAGAGTCCCTTGGACTGCAAGGATGATCCAACCAGTCCATTCTGAAGGAGATCAACCCTGGGATTTCTTTGGAAGGAATGATGCTAAAGCTGAAACTCCAGTACTTTGGCCACCTCATGCGAAGAGTTGACTCATTGGAAAAGACTCTGATGCTGGGAGGGATTGGGGGCGGGAGGAGAAGGGAACGACCGAGGATGAGATGGCTGGATGGCATCATGGACTCGGACATGAGTCTGAGTGAACTCCGGGAGATGGTGATGGACAGGGAGACCTGGTGTGCTGCGATTCATGGGTTTGCAAAGAGTCGGACATGACTGAGCGACTGAACTGAACTGAACTGATAGATCATGACAGCAGTTCAACTCACTGGATGCTGATTGACCTGGTGAGCAGAAAGTAGATTCTTTATCATCAGAGCCACCAGAGAAACCCCAACAAATACTCTGTTATTGTAAATGTAGTCTCCAGTAGAGACTGGAAGTTTCTATGCTGCTAATTTTCAATGAGCTAAGTAGAGAAATTTAGACTAAGAATTTATGTTTTATAGCAAGCAATTTGATCGCATGATTTTATGCTTGTGCTGTGTTTAGCCACTCAGTCGTGTCCAACTCTTTGCAACCCCATGGACTGTAGCCCTCCAGGCTCCTCTGTCCATGGGGATTCTCCAGACAGGAATTCTGCAGTAAGTTTCCACGCCCTCCTCCAGGGGATTTTCCCGACCCAGGGATCAAACCCAGGTCTCCCGCATTGCAGGCAGATTATTTACCATCTGAGCCATAAGGAAAACCATAATTTTATGCTTATTAAACCTAATATTTAAAATTAAACTTTTATTTTCTGTCTTTATCATCTTATTTTTAGTTATTCATTTTTACTCATTTTTACAAAAGTAGCAGTCTGAAATGGATTGCAAATTAAAAAAAAAAAAAAAACATACCACAGATAGTTAGGGAAGTATTGCCCCAAAACAGCAATCAAACTACCAGGAAACTGTCTTCATACAACTTGTGAACCTAGAATATTTTTTTTCCATTTTAAAATAATAGTGAAAAACCAAACCAAACAAACAAAAAAGAAGAACATGTGGTAGAGAATGCTACATGGTCTGCAAAGCCTAAAACAACTACTATTTAGCTCTTTACAGAACATTTTTCTAACCCCTACCACAGATACCTTGGTAAGACACACAGATAACAAAGCATAAGAAATAAGCCCCTCAATAATTTAGGATTCTGTAACTTCAGTAAGGCTTCTGGAGTTTCAGTGCATGTCAATATATCAGCTCTGAGGTGAAGGACAAGTTGGTCCATCTGGCATCCACTACCACCAAGGCCTATTGGACACCTGAGTTTTAAAGGCAAATGTAGGTCAGATTTGGTCATGAGCGTGGCTTGGACACATTTACCAAGTAATTAGTAAGACTTCTAGGTCTTAGTTGAGCCTGAAAAGCAGGCTCTGCCATGGCCCCACACTTCTGTGTAGGCCTTTCTGCCGCTTGTGCCATATGATGCAACAGCTTCAGTGGAACATGAAGTACCTGCGATAGGGACGGTACAAGGAGCCTTTGGCAGGACCTTATTGATGAACTATTCTGCAGACCTGGGACACTAGAGTAAATTGTGCTCTTTTCTACAGAAAACCACTCTCCTGTACATGGGCCCTGAACAGCTGATGGTGGCCACAGAGTTACTATGTAAACTGAACTACTCATTATAAGCTGAATGCTGTATGAACCACCAACTCATAAAGACTGATGTGACAGCAATCCATCATCAAGTAGAAGTGGTATGCACAAGACTGGGCTCCAAAAGAAAGGCTTATATGAGCTTCCGCGAACTAGTGATTTAGATTCTTGTGGTGCCTGTTCATGTTGCATTGCCCCTTCTCCTTTACCTTATCTCATGGCCTCATGAAGACTCCCGTGTGCAAGACGGAGGGGTATATGTATACTTAAGGCTGACTGATGTTGTTGTATAGAAGAATCCAGCACAGCATTGTAAAGCAATTATCCTCCAATTGAAATACATTTTAAAATAAAAATAAATATAATTTTAAAATAGATTCCCCTATGACCACTTCATTGAGAAGGGAAACTAGTTGGGCATGACTTACAATTGGTTCCAGAAGATAATCTAAAACTATTCAAAAGTAGATGGAAGTACTAGTACTGAAGGAAAGCTATTTAAGGGACAGCCTCCTTGAGGTAGGCTTTTGAGCAATTACAATCTTAAATTAGGTATGCCTCAAACATAAGATTACCTGGAAAATAAAAGTATAAGTCTACACTTATCCATATGTAGTCACTTACAATTTAGCTGAATAACTAGAGATTTGAAAATAACGAGATTCAAAAACTGGAAAAGCTGCTTGGGAGAAGGGGCATGTGGATGAATCTTTCAAAATGGGCACAAAATGTGGAGGATATTCATGTGACATTCAACAATACAAGAGAAAACACAGCAGATGAGACACAACAACTAGATGGGCAAAATGTTCCATTCTATGAATATCAACCATGGCTAGAGATTAAAAATGTGAGTTTTCATTCCCCATAGCTGATATAGCTATATCCACTGCTGAAGGAGCAATTTATCAGCAACATGGATACCAATTCTGAGTCTCCACAAGGAAAAAACTATGATATAGTTGCTGAGGGCAGAGGGGTTATGGATAGTGGAAGTGGAAATTATGAATACCAACCACAGCCATGTGACAAGTTGCAGGAAAAAAATGGCTAGTAACTGTCCATACTTTATTCTTCAACATCTATCTATCTATATATGTATGTGTATATATATATATATATATATATATATATATACATACATATGTACTTGTATAAATTAAGTTTCTCATATATTCTCAATTATGAAATTAAAAAATATGCTCATGGTGGTCAACTCTGTATTTTAATATCCAAGTCATGGGTTATCAGAAATGGATAGAGTGGCAAATGAGCCTTCCTGCCTTATCTCTGGGGAAAATGAATGCGTCTGTACATGAATTGAGGTGAGTTGCATCACAGTAGTTGAAAGCAAGGCATTATATTTGTCTTTATTCAGAACTTAAATATTTAAAAAGAAATGTTGCACTTGGATGTTGAGTTGATAAAAGGGTGATTGTATTGAACTACCATTTGTCAGTTCAACACTGCCCCTATTCCTCTCCTATGCAATGCAGAGTAGTAGCCAGGAACAATATATTTTAGAAGTCTCAACTTTGTATAGTTCTGAATTAGAGATGGATGGTGAAAGAAACTCATGTGATATTTTGCAGGCAGAATGGAGAAGTCATTATTCTTGTGGATTTATGGTAACAAGATTGATGGGTAGAAGGAGAATATTCACTGACTTCCCAGGCATTCCAGGTGCATCCACATTGTTGTTGCCTGCTAGTTGTTAGAAACTTTCTTAGAGATACTGAGATTGCAGCAATTCCCAATCAATCCTTTAAGAATAGCATGCGTTAGAGCCTCTAGCTGGTTCTTAGTGACTATTTTCGTGACCTTCAAGCTACAGACTTCCAATATCCACTGTCTCAGCTCTTCCCACAATCATGCCAACCTTAATTCCTTTCATTGATGTTTTTTCTCATAATACCTAGAATGGTTCTGTTTCCCCAGACTGATATAAATTACTTGTCTTTTCTTTTATCTGTGTAAGTTTGCCCTCAAATTCTCTCTGATTTCTAAAGCACAGACCATCTGTGACACCAGCAGTATCATGTCTCACAAATCTTTATAGCACTTGAATGTGACAACCTTCTATTTTGAAAATATAGGGCAAGATATGGAGAAGTAGTTTTCTGAGGCCTAAATAGTACTGGTCATGAGAATGGATGCTCATTGTTTCAGTCTGAACTGTGCCAATATGAGTCCTACATTCCAGGTGACAGAAATAACCACACGTTTTTAGATAAATGTACTCTTGTGTGTGTTTGCATGATACACGGGGCCCTCTAAAATTCAGGGCCTTGTCCCAACCTGAAAGCAGTTCTAAGAGCAAGGAAAACTATGAAGTAAACTTGTGTAGATGCTATATATTCTGGTCTACATGTTACCATCACTTTAAAAACTATCACAGTCAGAAACCGGAATGCATTGTTTACATATTTATGTAAAGCCACTGAAATACAGGGAGTGATTCATTCATGTTGTTCCATATATAGAAGCAACCTACACAAAATTAATCACAAGAGCACTAAGTCACACTCTCTGTCACTTACATCAAAGGCCAAAGGAACATGCTCAGTGTGATTCATTGATGGTAAAAAGGCCTACAGACTGTATTAAGCCTTTTAGAATTATGTATTAGAAAGCTTATGATAAATATGCTCAAAATAGTGAACTGAGAGACCAACCAAGTGACATATATGCTGCAGTGCATTTGTTGGACACTTCCCACTGAATCAGTTATCTAAGCCCACACAGAAGACATCAATTGCCATCCCAGCCGTAAAGAAGATTTCAGATTCATTTTAATCCTAAGATCAAATGGATAGAAAAGATGCTGAGAGATCTTCAAGTTCATCAAGATTAGACTTTAACTGCTCCAAGGAGAACAAAATTCAATCTCTTTAGACTCTCTAGGGAAGGGATATTCAACTTCCCCTGCTACCATTCTCACTATTTGGATGACTTTAACCTAAATCAATTCTGTTGCTATTTCCTGTCCTTTGTTCCCAAGTGCACAAGGACAGTTAGTATTCTCTTTGTCAATGAATGGTTTGAGACCAATTTATTTATATGTATGTAAAATACATATGTGATCCTGAAGCCTACATTGATTTCTTCAACAATCAATTTATGAGTATCTCATAAGTTATTATGATTGATGTGCTAGATATTAAGAAAGCAAAGAAAAGGAGCTCATAATCTAGACTGTGAACCAAAACACTGCCTTTATCCTTTGTAGCTCTTTATGGTTTATAAACTCTTTTCATTCTCTTGATAATATTTAAACTCATAAAATCTTCTAATATCTTTCAGGATTACTCAGTAATGTGACATGAGACATAATGAAGAGGTGAGGGTTCTTGAATGTTAACCCATACCTTTCAGTTCTTTATTCAAGGCTCTTTTTATTATGCCTGTTTTATGAAATTTTTATGAAAACTTTTCTTCAAATGAAAACTGAAACAATAGCCCAGCATATTTGAAATCCCAGTCTGGGCCAAATGCTGCATTTAGTCAAACCAGATATCAATCTTGCGACCCAATATATTCATCCTACACACTGATTATTTAAAAAAAAAAAAAAGCACACTCATCCACAGTTTAGTAGATATTATAGGTTTTCTGAACATTTCATGGGAAAATGAAGGAGAGGGTGCAGATTATTTACTATGACTTTTAGTTAAGAACTGCATTCAACAATTTCCCCAAGTTTTTTGATATCCACTTAGCCAGTCAGTGGTCCTTTCTTTCACCTGTTGGCTACTCCCTCTGGCTTTCCTCTAGCTTCCTCTGCCTTGAAACAGCACATGCACACAGCCAGCTCTAAAATTCACATTACCTACAGGTGACCCTCACTCCTCTATGCAGTGGTCCAGAAAGGTGTAGTAAATTTCCCATTTTGACCTTAGTGCTTTCATTAGAGTTTATCAGATTGTGAATAACAAAACATAACTTCAAATTTTCTGTAACAATATTAGGAGTTATGACCACTTTACTTCCATAAGGGACTAAATCAGGTAGTAAAAAACCAAGTCACAATTTACTTTGCAATATTTCTAAGACCCAATTCAGTGGCTTCCCCATTACTATCACCCTCTGCAGAACAGTTTTATCTCTTCCCAGTAGAATAAAATTTCCCCATGGAAGGCAGAAAGCACTTTATTTTAAACATCCACCAGAGATTGACAACAATTTCCATATTCAGTGAGAGAAAATCTGATTGACTCAGCATACTCCAGTCAGGTTATATGTCCAGTAAACTACGTGAACCGTGGACTCCCTGATGTTCAAGCTGGTTTTAGAAAAGGCAGAGGAACCAGAGATCAAATTGCCAACATCCTCTGGATCATGGAAAAAGCAAGAGAGTTCCAGAAAAACATCTATTTCTGCTTTATTGACTATGCCAAAGCCTTTGACTGTGTGGATCACAACAAACTCTGGAAAATTCTGAAAGAGATGGGAATACCAGACTACCTAATTTGCCTCTTGAGAAATCTGCATGCAGGTCAGGAAGCAACAGTTAGAACTGGACATGGAACAACAGACTGGTTCCAAATAGGAAAAGGAGTCCGTCAAGGCTGTATATTGTCTCCCTGCTTATTTAACTTATATGCAGAGTACATCATTTTGACTGTGTGGATCACAACAAACTCTGGAAAATTCTGAAAGAGATGGGAATACTAGACCACCTGACCTGCCTCCTGAGAAATCTGTATACAGGTCAGGAAGCAGCAGTTAGAACTGGACACAGAACAACAGCCTTGCTCAAAATCAGGAAGGAAGTCTGTCAAGGCTGTATATCGTCACCCTGCTTATTTAACTTATATGCAGAGTACATCATGAGAAATGCTGGGCTGGATGAAGCGCAAGCTGGAATCAAGACTGCTGGGAGAAATATCAATAACTTCAGATATGCAGATGACCCCACCCTTACGGCAGAAATCGGAGAAGAACTAAAGAGTCTCTTGATGAAAGTGAAAGAGGAGAGTGAAAAAGTAGGCTTAGAACTCAACATTCAGAAAACTAAGATCATGGCATCTGGTCCCATCACTTCATGGCAAATAGATGCGCAAGCAATGGAAACAGTGAGAGATTTTATTTGGGGGGGCGGGCTCCAAAATCATTGCAGATGGTTTCTGCAGCCATGAAATTAAAAGACACTTGCTCCTTAGAAGAAAAGCTACTACCAACCTAGACAGCATATTAAAAAGCAGAGACATTACTTTGCCAACAAAGGTCCATCTAGTCAAAGCTATGATTTTTCCAGTAGTCATGACGGATGTGACATTTGAACTATAAGGAAAGCTGAGCGCCAAAGAATTGATGCTTTTGAACTGTGGTGTTGGAGAAGACTCTTGAGAGTCCCTTGGACTGCAAGGAGATCCAACCAGTCCATCCTAAAGGAGATCAGTCCTGACTATTCATTGGAAGGACTGATGCTGAAGCTGAAACTCCAATACTTTGGGCACCTGATGTGAAGAACTGACTCATTTGAAAAGGCCCTGATGCTGGGAAAGATTGAGGGTGGGAGGTGAAGGGGACGACAGGGGGTAAGATGGTTGGATGGCATCACCGACTCGATGGATATGAGTTTGAGTAGGCTCCGGGAGTTGGTGATGGACAGGGAGGCCTGGTGTGCTGCAGTCCATGGGGTCGCAAAATGTCAGACACGACTGAGTGACTGAACTGAGCTGAACTAGTGATTCAGACGGTAAAGAATCTGCCTGCAATGCCAGAGACTTGGGTTTGATCCCTGGGTCGGGAAGATCCCCTGGAGAAGGAAATGGCAACCCATTTCGGTATTCTTGCCTGGAAAATTTTACGGACAGAGGAGCCTAGAGTGTTACATTCCATGGGGTCACGAAGAGTCAGACATAACTGACCCACACTTGTTTACATCATAGAATGTAACGTAAAAATGGTAAAGAATTACTTTTTAAATTCTAGACGTTATCCTAATATATTCAAGTATAACAGCACTGGTTACTACATAGGTTCTGTATGGTCTGTGCTGAGGGATTTGTAATTAACTGCGTTTGGATAGAAGATTTTGAAAAATGTAATTTTTCTGGAGCTCCTTATGATACCAATCTGATGAGCAAACAGCTTTCTAGTGAGTAATTCAGGGTCAAATTTCAATCTGGTTCTTACAAAATTATGAATTAAGGTGAGCTAAAATAACGAGTATTGTTTAGCAAATAGAGCTGGTTTGTAGGCAATAACTAGTGAGAAAGTAATTGGATTGCCATAAAATAATTCTCTAGTCACTTTTGTGTGTTGATTTGCTTTACTTACTTTTTATTTTAAAAAGACACAAACACATACCTTTAATTTACATCTTCTAACTTTTTAAACAATATATAGGCTTCTTTGCAAAAAAAAATTTTTTTTAAGCTATTTTAACTTAGCTATCTCTGGGCTCATAAAGTTTCAGTTCCAACAAAGTGAACTTAGCTTGATTTGCTCTGAACAACTATTTTTAATCACTACCACATTAAAACCTATGGCTATCTGAAGTAGTGTAACTTTGAAAAATGGAGTCCAGCGAAAACAGAGTTAATTTCTGAAGCCCTGATATGTCACAACTAGATCTTATCATGCCTAAGTCTATCATTCAGTCTATAATGGAAGGGAACCCAAAGTCTGATTCGAGGCCAGGCCATTCCCTTACTAATGGTGAGTTTTTATGCCAGTTTTTCTACACACATCTTCATCGCCACCAGCACCCCACGTGCCTGGTACGCTGTAGGAGAAAGCGTTTGATGCCTAACATTCCTAATGTGCTTAGTACATGTGTTTCCCTCACCAGCCTCACCATAGAAATTGCTCAGGAATTTATTAAAAACATAATAAAGAGCCCACAGCCCTCCCCTCCCCCTAGATCAGGATTTCCAGGGGCCAGCCCTTAAGTATTTCTGCTTATCAAGCCCCCCCCCTTTGGAAGGACTGATGCTGAAGCTGAAACTCCAATACTTTGGCCACCTCATGCGAAGAGTTGACTCATTGGAAAAGACTCTGATGCTGGGAGGGATTGGGGGCAGGAGGAGAAGGGGACGACTGAGGATGAGATGGCTGGATGGCATCACGGACTCGATGGACACAAGTCTGAGTGAACTCCAGGAGATGGTGATGAGCAGGGAGCCTTGGCGTGCTGCGATTCATGGGTTTGCAAAGAGTCAGACATGACTGAGCAACTGAACTGAACTGAAACCATGGCCAAAGTCATATAACCCATTCTCTATCCAGAAGAGGGTGAAACAGATCCATTATCAAGAAGGGCATTGGAGAATTCCCTGGTGGTCCAGTGGTTAGCACTCCCTGCTTTCACTGACAAGGGTGTGGGTTCAATCCTGGTCAAGGAACTAAATTTCACAGTTAACATTAAAATAATCACTTGAAGTTGGCATTATTATCCTCACTTGTAGATAGTGAAACTGAAGCCTATAAAAGCTAAGCCAGTGAGAATTTGCTATATGACACAGGGAGCTCAAACCCAGTGCTCTGTGACAACCTAGAGGGGTAGGATGGGTGGGAGGTGAGGTGGGGGGATGTTTCAAGAGGGAGGGGACTTATGTATGCCTATGACTGATTCACGTTGATGTATGGCAGAAACCAAACAATACTGTAAAGTAAGTATCCTCCAGTTAAAAATAAATTTTAAAAAGTGCTCAGCAGTTTGCCCAAACATCACAGAGACGGTGAAGTTGAAGCCATAACGCTGACCTGAGTAGGTCTCATTTGTATCCTTTCTTCTACAACATTCTGATTTAGGAGAGGGGACAATTACATACTCCATACTTTTATTTATGACATCTAGGTAGTTAGGAGGTAATTCTGACAGAATCAGAAAAGCTGAAAAGCATGAGGTACATGTAGAAAACAAAATATACTTGAATCCAGTAATATAGCAAGGATGGAAGAAGTACTGCCAGCTTTAGCAAACAAAAATACTCAGTTAAATTTATATTTCATACGAATAATGGATCATTTTTATGATATGAACATTTCCCATGCAGTGTTTGGGATATATTTATACTAATAAATTCTTTATCTGAAATTCAGATTAACTGGGCATATTGTTATGCAGCAACCCTCCATGAAAAGAAGTAGTTGAGGGTAAGCAGAAGAGGTAGGGAGTGGTAGAGATAAATGGAGCCAAAGACTGTCAACTGACGAAGATTAGATTTCATTCTCCAGGCATAGGGGAATCATTTGGGGTTTCTGAGAAAAACAGTGACATGATTGGATTTGTGCTTCAGGAAGATTAATCTGGCTGAGACAGGTAAAACAAATTAGAGACATGAAGAGTTGGTGGTAGCAATTCAGAAGAGAGGTATAGGGACTGAATTATGCTAGTTGCAGTGGGATAGAGGTGCCAGGGTGGATTTGAGTGACCAAATGGAGGTAGCATGATCAAATTGGGTAATCTCAAATCAGCTAGTGAAATTTGCCTATGTGGATTTGTAGAACTAACACCTTCAGGGAAAAAAAAAAAGTACCACTGTCAATATTCCTATTTTAAAACAAATACTTGAAATGCCTTTTGGATTGTTTCCCCCTACATTTGGAAGACATTTTCTTCAGAAGCTATATAAATAGCTGAGACTCAATCTGGAGTTCCTCTGTTGAGTTCATGGAGTAGTTTTTCATCATGACAGTGAACCCAGAGCACACACTCAAGAGGTATATGATGGATTAAGGACAGCTTCGAGCTGCCAGTGGGGATGAAAAACAGAAGACTGAAGACTGCAGCACACCAGAAAGAAGTCTTACCTTTTGGTTGTTTTTTTATCAAGCATGAAGTTTATCATTTGCCCCAGGACTCAATGTTTTCTACACAGGCACAGTACTTTCTAGTCACAATGGAGGTACTCTCCAGAGGTCACCTAAGTTATCCATCAGGCCCAGTCACCAGCTGTCACATTAGTATCATCCAGATACACACGCATTCTGAAAAAGAGAACAGAATATGTTGGCAACAGTAGAATTTTTAAATCAATTTTAAATATTTATTCAGCTAATGTTTATTGCATACGTACTATGCTCTACAACAAGCTTAACAATTTAAAGCCCTTATGCCAAATCTGTGCTGTAGACTGTTTTTATAAATAAAGTTTTACTGGAACACAGTCACAAATATTTAGCTGCTTTCAAGCCCCAATGGCAAAAACAGATGCCATGCCCTGAAGGATTAGCAAACTTTCCTAGAGACAAATAATAAATATTTGAGATTTTGTGGAGTCATTTGATCTCTGTCACAACTACTCTATTGTGCCTTCTCAAACAAAAGTGACCATAGACAATATGCAAGTGAATGGCCATGGCTGTATCCTCATACAAGTTTATTTGCAAAAACAGGAGGTCAACCTGCAGCCATAATTAGTCAATCCTTGGTCTAGACCATAGAATTATCTCCAACGAAAAGCAATAACAATACTTCCAAGAACTGGCTTTGTATTTTCAAATAACATTGGCTCAGTATTTTTACTTCTCTCCATTACTTTAGAAACAGAGGTTTGATAAAGTATATTTTATTTCTGATTTTCCATATCATGTCTTATCTATATTGGATAATACAATTTCAACCAATCACAATTAAGTCTCAAATTCATGTTATTCTATTTTTTTCTCATTCAAATATTTATTTTATTATGTCGGTTGCAATAGAGAAAAGAAAATATTTTCACACCCTTCTCAAATTCATTTGACAACAGACATTTTATGGTGTTTTGCTTTTATTTCAACCTATTCTTGGGTAAAGTGAATTTTTTTTAAACTAAGTTTGGATGTAGATGCTGCCATATGAGGGACAATTGCTGGTAACTAGAGAGGAAAATATAACAGCACTTAAAAGGTACACTCTGAATTTATCAATTGCTACATCTGGGTGATATCTGTTATACATGGAATAATAATTTATTAGTAAAAACCCAACCAGATACAGAAACTACTACAGTAATTTAATCAGGGGAACTTTAAAGAATTGTTAACTAGCACAAAGAAGATAAACATTTTACTAGTGAAAGGTAAAAGAACACCAAAGGATACAGGAAAACAAACATGAGATGCAGCCACTACCCATAGGGCTGAAGAATAGTGCCCAAGGAAGTCAGAAACCCAGAATGACCTTCACCAGGGTGAGATTCAGATGTCACTGGAAGGTGGGGCTATGGCCAACATACGGTCAGGTTTGCTGAGTTCCTGCAAGCTGAGACTGGCAAACGAGAAAATAACATTCAGATAACCACTCGCTGGGGTGCCAGTAAGGCTTTTATGGAAGCCACCCATGAGGGCACCCACAGGACCTCCTAGAGAGCTGCCCACTGGGGCTTACTTGGGAACTGCCTACTAGGTTCCTGACAAAACTATGTAGAAAGTCTTTGATTGCCCAAGGGAAATAGCACTGAAACTGGAAGACATGTTCCTAGATACCCATTCAGGGCCCTCTACTAAAGTGACCTAGCATTTGTGACTGACACAAATAATAATTTCATTTTGCAAATATGGCCTGCAAAGCATCATTGCATCAATGCACTATGTTCTAGTAAGAATCTATTTCCATATCTTGTATTTAAAGTCATCCATGTGCAAGGCAACTATTATTAAGCCTGAATGTACATTTGCATCTGGATGTAGTGTAGATGTCTATTGTAAACTGAATGTTTGTGTCCACTCAAATTTATATTTTGAGATCCTAACCTCCATACTGCAATGTGACTGGAAAGTAAGTCACTATTCCCAGAGTTTAGCCACACTGCATGGCATGCAGTGTATTAATTTCCTGGGATCGAAACTGTGTCTACTACAGCAGAAGCCTGGAGTCTTTACCACTGAACCCTCAGGGAAGTCCAGGCCAATGACTTCTAAATTTTCATCTTTGCTAATGCAATTTCCTTTGATTTATTGCCCCCAACCCTTCAAAATAAAATATTTAGTGAAATCCTGCCCAGTCTTTAAGGTTCAGTTTAAAGGCACTGCCTTCATTGTCTTCCCTATATTTCCCATCTAAAACAGTTATCTCTACGTTGTGCTTAGTCAGTCAGTCATGTTTGACTCTGCGACCTCATGGACTGTTGCCTGCCAGGTTCCTCTATCCATGGGGATTCTCCAGGCAAGAATACTAGAGTGAGTTGCCATGCCCTCCTCCAGGGCAATTTTCCCAATGCAGGGATCGAACCCAGGTCTCCCACATTGCAGGATTCTTTACTGACTGAACCCCAAGGGAAGCCCACTGAGCCAAAAAGGAAGCCCAATCTCTATTTTGGGGCCCCTAATATCAATTCCAAAGAATATTCAAATTACCACACAATTGCACTCATCTCACATGGTAGTGAAGTAATGCTCAAAATTCTCCAAGCCAGGCTTCAGCAACCTATGAACCATGAAATTCCAGATGTTCAAGCTGGTTTTAGAAAAGGCAAAGGAACCAGAGATCAAATTGCCAACATCCGCTGGTTCATCAAAAAAGCAAGAGAGTTCTAGGAAAACATCTATTTCTGCTTTATTGACTATGCCAAAGCCTTTGACTGTGTGGATCACAATAAACTGTAGAAAATTCTGAAAGAGAAGGGAATACCAGACCACCTGACCTGCTTCTTGAGAAACCTATATGCAGGTCAGGAAGCAACAGTTAGGACTGGACATGGAACAACAGACTGGTTCCAAATAGGAAAAGGAGTACGTCAAGGCTGTATATTGTCACCCTGCTTATTTAACTTATATGCAGAGTACATCATGAGAAATGCTGGAATGGAAGAAACACAAGCTGGAATCAAGATTGCCGGGAGAAATGTCAATAACTTCAGACATGCAGATGACACCACCTTTATGGCAGAAAGTGAAGAGGAGCTAAAAAGCCTCTTGATGAAAGTGAAAGAGGAGAGTGAAAAAGTTGGCTTAAAGCTCAACATTCAGAAAATGAAGATCATGGCATCTGGTCCCATCACTTCATGGGAAATAGATGGGGAAAAAGTCAGACTTTATTTTGGGGGGCTTCAAAATCACTGCAGATGGTGACTGCAGCCATGAAATTAAAAAACGCTTACTCCTTGGAAGGAAAGTTATGACCAACCTAGATAGCATATTCAAAAGCAGA
>SJYX01018748.1:179051-220109 GCA_006410675.1 Oreotragus oreotragus | reverse complement strand
GCTTACCGGCTGCAGATGACTCTCCAGATCGGTCCTCCCGTGGAGCCGGTGGGAGACCCCGGGACCTCTCGCACCCCAAGCGAGAGGTCTCTTGTCCCATGATTACAGAGTAGAACACAGGAGACAGGACGAACACACAGAGAGCAGTGACAATGCCGGCACACACAAAGATGCGACTTTTCCGAAGAGCATCTACTGCCCACCAGATTCCAGAGCTAGCTGCCTTCCAGCGTGCTCACTGGGCCTCGGCCTTATGCTAGCTAGGATGACTAATTCACCCCTGACCAGACCTGATGAAAGCTTTCTCCTTACCAGAGCCAGCTGCCTTCCAGTGCACTCACTGGGCCTCGGCCTCATGCTGGACTTAACCAGACCTAATGTAAGGGTTCAGATATCTTTCCTCCAAGTGAGGAAACCCCTTCTACCGGGAGAGTGTTATTCTTCCCAGTTAAAGGGATCCCAGACGAGCCCCCAAACGTTATGCCCACAGTCCGAGTCCCCAAAACTGAGAGAATAAGACATCCACAGCAATGCAAAAGCACAAAGGGGTTTATTGCTAGCTTGAGCTAGGGCTCCTGTCTCATCCACCACAGTGGAGTTTGACGAGAGCCCTGAGCCCAGAACTACAGCAGTATTTATAGGCTCAGAACAAAGACAGGGAGTTGGCAAGGGCAGATTGCAGGGGTTTCCTGGTATTTACTAATTGGCCAATCTTTATTGGCTGCAATTTGGTCCTAACAGCCACCTCATGCGAAGAGTTGACTCATTGGAAAAGACTCTGATGCTGGGAGGGATTGTGGGCAGGAGGGGAAGGGGATGACAGAGAATGAGATGGCTGGATGGCATCACCGACTCAATGGACATGAGTTTGAGTAAACTCCGGGAGTTAGTGATGGACAGGGAGGCCTGGGGAGCTGTTACTCATTGGGTCACAAGGAGTCGGACATGACTGAGCGACTGAACTGAACTGATACTCTGCTCAGTACTGTATACAGAGTTGTACATTTATGTTCCCCAAATCTTAAGTTTATAGCACCTTTGATATCTTAGCAATTTTTCTCGAATCACTCAGAGGCAAAAAACAAAGACCTAATAGTACTGTTTATTAAGTAGTTCGGTCAGAATAACTTAAGCATTTAAATCCTATCAGTTGTTTGGAAAATGCACATAAACTGAAAGAAAAAACAATATTGGGCTAATTAAATAAATGGATGCTGCTGCTGCTGCTGCTAAGTCACTTCAGTCATGTCCGACTCTGTGCGACCCCACAGATGGCATCCACCAAGCTCCCCCGTCCCTGGGATTCTCCAGGCAAGAATACTGGAGTGGGTTGCCATTTCCTTCTCCAGTCCATGAAAATGAAAAGTGAAAGTGAAGTCACTCAGTCGTGTCTGACTCTTCGCAACCCCATGGACTGCAGCCTACCAGGCTCCTCCGTCTATGGGATTTTCCAGCCAAGAGTACTTGAGTGGGGAAATAGATGGATAAATTACCATAATTAAAAAGCATAGCCCTAGGAATTAAAGTTTGAGTAAACTCCGGGAGTTGGTGACAGACAGGGAGGCCTGGTGTGCTGCAGTCCATTGTGTCACAAAGAGTCGGACACACTGAGTGACTGAACTGAACTGAACTGAACTGGGAATTCCGTGGCAGTCCAGTGGTTAGGACACCACACTTTCACTTCCAAGAGTCCAAGTTCAATCCTTGGTCAGAGAACTAAGATTCCTACAATCTACTCAGTGTGACCAAAAAGAAAAAGGAAAAAGGAAAGAAAGGTTAGCCCTCACCTCATAGAGAAAATTGGTCTCTTGATTGGCTTGGAGATGGGATGATACACTGCTGGTATTCTCTACAGGCTATGGCACACATTACTAGGAACCTAGGTTCTAGAAGGACTTATGCTGAAGCTGAAACTCCAATACTTAAGCCACCTGATGCAAAAATACTCATTGGAAAAGACCCTGATGCTGGGAAAGATTGAAGTCAGGAGGAGAAGGGGACAAAGGATGAGATGGGTAGACGGCATCATCAACTCAATGGACATGAATTTGAGTAAGTTCTGGGAGCTGGTGATGGACAGGGAAGCCTGGCATGCTGTGGTCCATGGGGTCTCAAAGAGTTGGACACAACTGAGCGACTGAACTGATTGACTGACTGCGGCTCTGTTTGAGGGATCGTATCTGGTCCATATGTCCATATATGACATAGAAGGTTGGAAATTATGTTTGTTAGTTTTATGCTTGGGATATGTAAAGGAGAACAGGATTCAAAAAGAAAAACAACATGAATATATTCACGCAGGAAGATTTTTACTTTTCTGTTATTTTTCATTTGCAATAATAACAATAATGATGACAATGATAGCATTGTGATTCTAATCTTTTTGAATAATTGCAGTCTTCTCCCTCTCTAACACTAGCATGTCTAATTGTTGCCAAGACCCAGATCCGTTTAGTCTATTATGTTTTCCTCCTAACTGAAGTCTGAACTCTGTCTCTTTTGACATTTAAGGACTCCTTTGGCTTCTAACTTAAAGACTCCCATAAAACTGGCTAATTTTCTTTTCCAGGATTATCTCTGTACTTTCTTGCATAAGTAACTTTATAGCTGAGTTCTTTTCTTCTAGAATATTCCCATCTCCAACTGTCAAAATTTTCTCATCACTTAGGAACCAATCTGTAATTGTCTTTCACATGAAGGGTTTCTGTTGCTCCACCAAGTAAATATACTCTTCCCATACTCTGATCTCCTCCAACTACATTTCTATTTTGCTTCTGTCAATTAATATTCTCCATGGGTATTATATTCCTTTGTCTACTATTTTGAGAAGGCAATGGCTGATAAGCAACTTATAGACTAGGGCTATATGTTAGGGAGTTAGCGTGGTACACAGGGTGCTGTATTAAATCTGATGGTTGGGTATGAGGCCCAGCTGCTATACGTGCCAGAGGTTCTCTTCAGGCCTTAATTTCTGATTCAGTGAAATACAGATAATATTAACAGCTTTGCACACAAATTGACTAAAACAGTGTTTTAGTTCACAGTATGTGCCAAATAAATATCAGCTTTTTTCTCTACATCTTTGGAGTACTCTTGCCCCCACACAAAAATTGTTCAATACTTGTAATTCATTTGCTTAGAAACATAGCTCATTTAAAAAAAAAAAAAAGAAACAAATATAGCTCATGATTAAGGGAATTCAGTATCATGCGGGGAATTCAGTATCATTAATTGAACAATCCTATTTCAATCTGTAGTATAGCAAAATCTTAAAATGACTACTTTCCAAATCTTAGTTTTTTCAATATGAGAAACAAATTATGAATTAATCTAGTGTTCCTAACTCTGTGTGTGTGTGTGTGTGTGTGCATGCGCGCATGCGTGTGTGTAGAGAGAGAGAAAGAGAGAGAGAGAATATGTAAATGAAAGACACATGGAAGAGGGACTTAACCCTAAATTCCAATCTTGGACCATCATTTGGAGTTTGTATTTACTTTTCTCAGTCCATTCAGTACTTTTTCTTATCTCTTCAGGTCAGTTCAAGTTTACATGGAAATATGTTGATATGTTGGTTCTTTTTTTTTTTTTTTTTTTTTNCATTGGGGGCAGGAGGAGAAGGGGACGACAGAGGATGAGATGGCTGGATGGCATCACTGACTCGATGGACGTGAGTCTGAGTGAACTCCGGGAGATGGTGATGGACAGGGAGGCCTGGCGTGCTGCGATTCATGGGGTCGCAAAGAGTCGGACACGACTGAGCGGCTGAACTGAACTGAACTGATTACAACTTTATGAGGATCAGAGCCAATTAGAGTTTTAATCCTATTTCTTCCATTGATAATGATTAGAGCAATTAAATCAAGGTAGGGTGTGAGTGACTTTATTCCCCTAAAACAGGTATAGATCCATTCTACTGGGTGTTCTTTTTGGGCAAGAAGTCCTGTGGGAGAATGAAAAGAGGGGAGTATAAATAATTCTAGAGGTAAATCTAGTTTGATGCAAGTAAGAAATTGTTTTTGTAATTTATTTTGCACTAAATAGAGTTCCTCTCATGCCTCTTAAGAAAGTGAACGAGGGCTATTTAAATCAGGATCTCCTTTTAAAGTATTAAATAGGTTATTCAGTTGATAATTAGCAATGCCTAAAGAAGGTCTAATCCAATTTATATCACCTAAGTGCTTTTGAAAATCATTTAAGGTTGATAATTTATCAGTATGGATCTGAGTTAGTTGGGGAGTAATACGTTGTCTATTAACAACAAACCTCAAGTAATGGTAAGGTGTAGAGGTTTGAATTTTTTCAGGGGCAATGATTAATCCAGAGTTTTTTAAGCATAGTTGAGCTATATTAAACGTGTTGAGTTTCTAAGATAAATGGAGCTGAAAACAATATATCATCCATATAGTAAATAAAAAGAAAGTTAGGAAATTGCTTTCTCACAGGCTCAATGGTTTTAGCTACACAGTACTGACACATGGTGGGAGAATTCATCATCCTTTGTGGCAGTACAGTCCACTGGTAGCGTTTATGAGGTCCGATATGATTAGGATAAGGGAGAGAGAAAGCAAATCTCTCTCCGTCTAGAGGGTGTAAAGGTATATTTAAAAAAGCAGTCTTGTAAATCAATAATAATAATGTGCCAATTTTGAGGAATAATGGTAGGTGATGGGATTCCTGGTTGTAATGCACCCATAGGTTTCATAGATGCATTAACTTTTCTAAGGTCTGTTAGGAGACGCCATTTGTTAGATTTCTTTTTTATAACAAAAGCAAGAGAGTTCCAAGGAGAACAGGATTCCTCAATAGGCTTTAATTCTAGTTGAGTATCTGTAAGTTCCTTAGCCGCCTGTAATTTCTCTTTTGTGAGCGGTCACTTCTCTGTCCAAACAGGCTCGTCATTCTTCCAAGTTATTTTAATAATTGTATTGTTTGTTAAATGAGCGGTGGCCCCTAGGAAAAATGTGGAATGTATATCTGAGTTTGCCATTGCATAAGTACGTCCCTTCCTATTAGATTAAGGGGTGCATCTATCACATAAGGTCTTAATGTTGCAGGTTGGCCTTCTGGTTCCTCATATGGATAAATTTGAGTAGTCTGATAAACCTCTTGTACTTTTGTTTGAGAAATCCCTGCAATTTGGCAAGAATTTTTTGGTACAGGCCAGGATTTGGGCTATGAATGTTTGGAAATAATAGTAATATCAGATCCAGTGTCAAGGAGACCAGAAAATCTTTTACCATTAATTTTGATATTTATAGTCGGTCGGGCAAACTCAGATACTAATGATGTCCAAAAGGACTGTTTTTGATCTGTACTGCTGAATCTGCCTGTCCGTAATTCATTAGGGGAGTTAATAGAAATGTAAGGTAAAAGAAGTAATTGAACGAAAATATCCCCCTTTTTGAATTGCCATAAAATCTGAGATGACATCGTAATTTGAATTTCTCCTTTATAATCTGAATCAATTACTCCAGGGTGAACAGTAATTCCTTTAGAAGTCAAACTAGATTGGCCAAGTAAAAGACCGAAGGTTTGTGGGGGCAGGGGTCCAAATAGTCCAGTAGGTATTCTAGAGGGGACTGCTTGAGGGTAAAGGAGAAAGTCATTTAGAGGCGGTATATCGATAGCAGCACTGCTGGATGTTGAGGGTTTGAGGGAGAAGATGGAATTTGCCCCTGGTTTTTGTTGAAGGGGACCTGGGGGGTCCCCTGCTTGGAGTTTCCTGGAATAGGTTTCCCTTTAATGTCAAATTTAGATTTACAGTCTTTGGCCCAATGCATTCCTCTATGGCAGCAAGGGCAGATTTTTGGAGGTTTTTTATTAGCTTTTTAAGGCAGTCCCTGTTAGGAAACCCCTGCAGCCAATAAAGCTTGGCCAATTAGTAAATACCAAGAAACCCCTGCAGCTAATAAAGATTGGCCAATTAGTAAATACCAGGAAACCCCTGCAGTCAGTCTGCCCTTGCCAACTTCCTATCTTTGTTCTGAGCCTATAAATACTGCTGTAGTTCTGGGCTTAGGGCTCTCGTCAAGACTCCACTGTGCTGGATGAGACGGGAGCCCTAGCTCGAGCTAGCAATAAACCCCTTTTTGCTTTTGCATTGCTGTGGACATCTTATTCTCTCAGTTTTGGGGACTCGGACTTCGGGCATAACATCCCTTTTTAAATGGTTCTTATCTCCACATGTAAAACTTCCTTCATTTCCCTTTCCTAAGGCAGCAATCATTGTTTCAGCTAGCATTTGCATCTTTTGAGTTTCTGATCCTAGATTGCGACAAGCCTTCAAATAATCAATGATAGTCCCTGTCTCACGAATTGGAGCTATAGCCTTTTGACATTCCTGATTTGCATTTTCATAAGCAAGTAATTTCTCTACTTGCCTTTTGGCTTCTTCTCCGATTACAGTACGGGAAATGGCAGTTTCTAATCTAGCTAAAAAAGTCAGCATACGTTTCATTAGGTCCTTGCAATATCTTAGTGTAGCTACCTGTAGGCTCCCCTTGAGGAGCGATTCGATCCCACGCTTCAAGGGCCACTGTTTTTAATTGTTCATGTAACAAAGGAGGGCACTGTATTTGAGCTTCTATAGTGTCAAATTGTTCTGTACCAGTTAGCATCTCAAAAGTAATTTGATTTTGGGGAGCGCCAGCTCGAGCGTTTCTGTTAGCATGATCTCTGGCTACATTAACCATTGAAGATATTCTCCTGGTTTAAAGAGAGCTTTTATTAAAGCTTGCCAATCATGGGGAATAAAATTTCCAATAGAGGATGTTATAGAATTTTAAAGTACTTTAGTAATAGGTGAATGTGGGCCTTAGGTGAATGTGGGCCTTACATAGTTATAGCTTTTTAAATTTGTTGCATGTGATAAAAGTTAATACCCTCATATTGAGGTATTATGTGCCCTTGAGCATCAGGATTTCTAAAAACTGGAAAGGCAGAGAAACCATTGGCTTCAGAGACTTGTGATTGCAAAGCCAGCAATTCAGAGAGCCTCTGTCATGAAGGAGAGTGAGTAGGTAGCAAATTCTTACAATTAAGAGTATGTGGTAATAACTTATTATTGTTATTCAGAAAGGTGTTATCGCTTTTAATGTCAAAAGGTGACTTAGGGGAGTCGTTGCCAGAATCATTAGGTTCTAGCAAGGGAGAGACTTTGGGATTTGTGCCCGCTGGCTGGCAGGTAGGAGCGCTTGGAGCAACCGGGGCAGGGCTTGTAGGAAAATTCTGAAATATTTTATGTTGTTCTAATTGGGCCTTTTGTAAGCTTTCATCATCTAATTCATATTCATGTAAAAAGTGTTCTGCCTGTTGCCGAATATCAGGAGGGCTAGAATTACCTTGAAATGGCAGAATCACAGCTTTAATGAGAGCCCAAGGGGCCAGAAATCTATCGGAATATTTTTTCCCTGTCTGGTGGCTTGTTCAACATTCTCTGTGTCCCTGTGCCAAATTTCTAAATCAAAACTACCTTTATCAGGGAACCAAGGGTTACATTCAACCACTGTCTGAAGGCACGCTTCTATTTGCTGGGGTGAAACTGAAAGTCCCTGAGTTTTAAATAAGTGATGAAGTAAAGTAGAAAAGTCATGGGGCTTTCTAGCCGTTTGACCCATGTCTTAGTACTTACCAACCTCAATAGGTCCTTGAGTCACTCCAGCCAAATCTGCCACGTGTACCAGGCCCCTGCTCTGGGTGCCACTTGTTGAAGTCCTTTAATGGACTAGAACCTGGTGGTCTGGAGTCGAAGATAAGAAAGTAAAAGAGAGAGAGAGAGAGGCTGATATTCCTTGGTTTATGCAGAAAACCAATAAAGCCCTTGACACGGGGCTTGCACTGCTTCATGTAGGCACAGGGTGCCCACTTGCAAGGGTCTTGCAAGCCCAGGCAAGAAAGTGAGCTCAGCGGGCTTCTGTGCTCCAAAGAATTAGCCAGAGAGAGAGAGAAAGAGAAAAAGAAAGAAAGATGTGGGCACCCAAGCTCTGATGGAACAAGGGTGTTTTATTCAACATAGTCTGGGTATATTCAGCAAAGATAAAGATCAAAAGTCCAGACTTACAAATTACCAAGGAAACATAAGGCAATCCATATCAAAGAGAGAGGGTTGTAAATAATTACTTTTACCATATGGTTCATAAAAAGGAAGAGGGTCATAAATAGTTACTTATCACCGTATGGAAAAACTAACGAAGGAAATGCACGTATTCCTCAGCCCCGGGAGCGGTTTGCCACTCCTCTTAATTCCTGAATATTCAAGAATTAATAAGGAACAGAGGATTCATGACAGATCCAAAAGAGCACACAGAAAGCCTCCTGTCAAATGCTTCCTGACAATGGGCATAGTCTTTAAAATTTTTTTACTATCACTTAAATAAAGTATCAAATTTACTAGCATTGGTGGTTAATTTTGTGTCATCCTGACTGGACCCATTAAATGCCTAGAGAGCCCAGATAGCTGGTTAAACACTGTTTCTGGATGTGTCGGTGAGAGTGTTTTTAGAAGAGTTTAACAGTTGATGGTGATCTAAGTAAAGCAGAAAACCTCCCCAAAGTAAGTTGGCATCATCCAGTGAATTGTGAAAATGTGGAAGATGTTTGGGTTAATTGGGTTGGCTTGCTTGGGCTGCAACACTGATCTCCTCTTGCCCTTGATTTCAGACGTTCAGGCCCAGATTGAAGTCTACACCACCAGCTCTCTGACTCTCAAATCTTTGAACTACATCAACAGCTTTCCTGGACCTCTAGCTTGTAGATGGCCAACAGTGGGACTTCTCAGCGTCCATAACTGGATGAGCCAATATCTTACAATAAATATCTCTCTCTTATATATACACATATATACACACAGAGAGAGACACACACAGACACACACACAAAAGAGAAAGTTATATAAATCAAAATTTTATATGTTCAGTTCAGTCTCTCAGTCGTGTCCGACTCTTTGTGACCCCATGAATCGCAGCACAACAGGCCTCCCTGTCCATCACCAACTCCCGGAATTCACTCAGACTCACGTCCATCAAGTCAGTAATGCCATCCAGCCATCTCATCCTCTGTCGTCCCCTAATCTTCCTGCCCCCAATCCCTCCCAGCTTCAGAGTCTTTTCCAGTAAGTCAACTCTTCGCATGAGGTGGCCAAAGTACTGGAGTTTCAGCTTTAGCCTCATTCCTTCCAAAGAAATCCCACGGCTGATCTCCTTCAGAATGGATTGGTTGGATCTCCTTGCAGTCCAAGGGACTCTCAAGAGTCTTCTCCAACACCACAGTTCAAAAGCATCAATGTTAAACATATATAATATATATGAATTTTATATGAAACCCAAGTAAGATGGTAGGTGTTGCAAGAGGGCATCAGAGGACAGACACTGAAGCCATACTCACAGAAAACTAGTCATTGTAATCACACTAGGACCACAGCCTTGTCTAACTTAATGAAACTAAGCCAGGCCTGTGGGGCAACCCAAGATGGGCATGTCATGGTGGAGAGGTCTAACAGAATGTGGTCCACTGGAGAAGGGAATGGCAAACCACTTCAGTATTCTTGTCTTGAGAACCCCATGAATAGTATGAAAAGGCAAAATGATAGGATTTGAGTGCAGCACTTTCACAGCATCATCTTTCAGGATTTGAAATAGCTCAACTGGAATTCCATCCCTTCCACTAGCTTTGTTTGTAGTGATGCTTTTTAAGGCCTGCTTGACTTCACATTCCAGGATTCCCTACCTACTTGAT
Organism: Oreotragus oreotragus; assembly: GCA_006410675.1. Classification (NCBI taxonomy): domain Eukaryota; kingdom Metazoa; phylum Chordata; class Mammalia; order Artiodactyla; family Bovidae; genus Oreotragus; species Oreotragus oreotragus. The sequence goes on along the minus strand of SJYX01018748.1, from coordinate 210,377 downwards.
ATTTATTTCCATAAAGACAAAATATATATTGGCTTTTGAGACAATAAAAACCACCCTTATTGAGTACTTGGATGCAATCTCAAAAATGAAAGAATAATCTCTGTCCATTTCCAAAACAAAACATTGAATATCAGAGTAATTCAAGTCTATGCCCCGATCAGTAATGCTGAAGAATCTGATGTTCAGTGGTTCTATGAAGACCGAGAAGACCTTCTAGGACTAACACCCCAACAAGTGTCCTTTTCATTATAGGGGGCTGGAATGCAAAGGTAGAAAGTCAAGAAACACCTGGAGTAACAGGTAAATTTGGCCTTGGAGTACAGAACGAACCAGGGCAAAGTCTAACAGATTTTTGCCAAAAGAATGTACTGGTCATAGCAAACACCCTCTTCCAACAACATAAGAGAACACTCTACACATGGACACCACGGGATGGTAAACACCAAAATCAGATTAATTATATTCTTTGCCGCCAAAGAGGGAGAAGTTCTTTACTGTCAGAAAAAACAAGACTGAGAGCGAGTTGTGGCTCAGATCATGAACTCCGTATTGCCAAATTCAGACTTACATTGAAGAAAGTAGGGAAAACCACTAGACGATTCAATTCAGTTCAGTCTCTCAGTCGTGTCTGACTCTTTGTGACCCCATGAATCACAGCACACCAGGCCTCCCTGTCCATCACCAACTCCTGGAGTTCACTCAAACTCATGTCTATTGAGTCGGTGATGCCGTTCAGCCATCTCATCCTCTGTCATCTGCTTCTCCTCCTGCCCCCAATCCCTCCCATAATCAGATTCTTTTCCAAAGAGTCAACTCTTCACATGAGGTGGCCAAAGTATTGGAGTTTCAGCTTTAGCATCAGTCCTTCCAATGAATATCCAGGATTGATCTCCTTTAGAATGGACCGGTTGGATCTCCTTGAAGTCCAAGGGACTCTCAAGAGTCTTCTCCAACACCACAGTTCAAAAGCATCAATACTTCGACACTCAGCTTTCTTCACAGTCCAACTCTCACATCCATACATGACCACTGGAGAAACCATAGCCTTGACTAGACGGACCTTTGTTGGCAAAGGAATATCTCTGCTTTTCAATATACTACTTAGGTTGGTCATAACTTTCCTTCCAAGAAGTAAGCGTCTTTTAATTTCATGGCTGCAATCACCATCTGCAGTGATTTTGGAGCCCCCCAAAATAAAGTCTGACCCTGTTTCCACTGTTTCCCCATCTATTTCCCATGAAGTGATGGGACCAGATGCCATGATCTTCGTTTTCTGAATGTTCAACTTGAAGCCAACTTTGTCACTCTCCTCTTTCACTTTCATCAAGAGGCTTTTTAGTTCCTCTTCACTTTCTGCCATAAAGGTGGTGTCATCTGCATATCTGAGGTTAGTGCTGTTTCTCCCGGCAATCTTGATTCCAGCTTGTGTTTCTTTCTGCCCAGTGTTTCTCATGATGTACTCTGTGTATAAGTTAAATAGGGTGAGGTGAAGTCACTCAGTCATGTCTGACTCTTCGCAACCCCATGGACTGTAGCCTACCAGCCTTCTCCATCCATTGGATTCTCCAGGCAAGAATACTGGAATGAGATACCATTTCCTTCTCCAGGGGATCTTCCCAACCCAGGGATTGAACCAGGGTCTCCCGCATTGGAGGCAGACGCTTTAACCTCTGAGCCACCAGGGAAGCACAGGGTGACAATATACAGCCTTGATGTACTTCTTTTCCTATTTGGAACAAGTCTGTTGTTCCATGTCCAGTTCTAACTGTTGCATCCTGAGCTGCATATAGGTTTCTCAAGAGGCAGATCAGGTGGTCTGGTATTCCCATCTCTTGAAGAGTTTTCCACAGTTTATTATGATCCACACAATCAAAGGCTTTGGCATAGTCAATAAAGGAGAAATAGATGCTTTTTTGGAATTCTTTTACTCTTTTGATGATCCAGCGGATATTGACAATTTGATCGCAGGTTCTTCTGCTTTTTCTTAAACCAGCTTGAACATCTGGAAGTTCACGGTTCACATATTGCTGAAGTCTGGCTTGGAGAATTTTGAGCATTACTTTACTAGCATGTGAGATGAGTGCAATTGTGCAGTAGTTTGAGCATTCTTTGGCATTGCCTTTCTTTGAGATTGGAATGAAAACTGACTTTTTCCAGTCCTGTGGCCACTGCTGAGTTTTCCAAATTTGTTGGCATATTGATTGCAGAACTTTCATAGCATCATCTTTCAGGATTTGAATAGCTCTACTGGAATTCCATCACTTCCACTAACCTTGTTCATAGTGATGCTTTCTAAGGCCCACTTGAGTTCACATTCCAGGATGTCTGGCTCTAAGTGAGTGATCACACCATCAAGGCAAAATGATAGGATACTGAAAGGGAAACTCTCCGATTTGGTAGGTGCCCAATATGCTACTGGACATCAGTGGAGAAATAACTCCAGAAAGAATGAAGGGATGGAGCCAAAGCAAAAACAATACCCAGTTGTGGACGTGACTGGGGATAGAAGCAAGTCCAATGCTGTAAAGAGCAATATTGCATAGAAACCTGGAATGTCAGGTCCATGAATCAAGGTAAATTGGAAGTGGTCAAACAGGAGATGGTAAGATTGAATGTTGACATTCTAGGAATCAGTGAACTAAAATGGACTGGAATGGGTGAATTTAACTCACATGACCATTATATCTAGTACTGTGGGTAGGAACCCCTTAGAAGAAATGGAGTAGTCGTCATGGTCAACAAAAGAGTCCGAAATGCAGTACTTGGACGCAATCTCAAAAACGACAGAATGATCTCTGTTCGTTTCCAAGGCAAACCATTCAATATCACAGTTATCCAAGTCTATGCCCCAACCAGTAATGCTGAAGAAGCTGAAGTTGAACGGTTTTATGAAGACATACAAGACCTTTTAGAACTAACACCCAAAAAAAGATGTCCTTTTCATTATAGGGGACTGGAATGCAAAAGTAGGAAGTCAAGAAATACCTGGAGTAACAGGCAAATTTGGCCTTGGAGTATGGAATGAAGTAGGGAAAGGCTAATAGACATTTGCCAATAGACCATTCAGGTATAAAGTGAAAATGAAGTCATTCAGTCGTGTCCAACTCTTTGTGACCCCATGGACTGTAGCCTACCACGCTCCTCCATCCATGGGATTTTCCAGGCAAGAGATCTGGAGTGGGTTGCCATTTCCTTCTCCAGAAGATCTTCCCGACCAAGGATCGAACCTGGGTCTTCTGCATTGTAGACAGATGCTTTATCGTCTGAGCTACAGAGCTGAATCAAATCCCTTATGATTACAAAGTGGAAGTGAGAAATAGATCTGACTAGATCTAAGGGACTAGATCTGATAGAGTGCCTGATGAACTATGGACGGAGGTTACTGACATCATACAAGAGACAGAGATCAAAATCATCCCAAAGAAAAAGAAATGCAAAAAAGCAAAATGGCTCTCTGAGGAAGCCTTACAAATAGCTGTGAAAACAAAAAAAAAGCAAAAAGCAAAGGAGAAAAGGAAGGACATACCCATTTGAATGCAGAGTTCCAAAGAGAGATAAGGAGAGATAAGAAAGCCTTCCTCAGTGATCAGTCCAAAAAACAGAGGAAACAATAGAATGGGAAAGACTAGAGATCTCATCAGGAAAAAAAGAGATACCAAGTGAACATTTCATGTAAAGATGGGCTCAATAAAGAACAGAAATGCTATGGACCCAACAGAAGCAGATATATTGAGAAGAGGTGGCAAGAATACACAGAAGAACTATAGAAAGAAGATCTTCATGACCCAGACAATAAGGATAGTGTGATCACTCACCTAGAGCCAGACATCCTGGAATGTGAAGTCAAGTACCTTATGAAGTCAAGCCCCATATGCCTTAGGAAGCATCACTATGAATAAAGCTAGTGGAGGTGATAGAATTCCACTTGAGCTATTTTGAATCCTAAAAGATGATACTGTGAAAGTGCTGCACTCAATATGCCAGCAAATTTAGAAAACCAGCAGTGGCCACGGGACTGGAAAAGGTCAGTTTTCATTCCAATCCCAAAGAAAGGCAATGCCAAAGAATGTTCAAACTACCACACAATTGCACTCATCTAACTCACTAGTAAAGTTAGGCTCGAAATTCTCCAAGCTAGGCTTCAACCATATGTGAACCGTGAACTTCCAGATATTCAAGCTGGTTTTAGAAAAGGCCAGAGATCAAATTGCCAACATCCGCTGGATCATCAAAAAAGCAAGAGAGTTACAGAAAGACATCTGTTTCTGCTTTATTGACTATGTCAAAGCCTTTGACTGTGTGGACCACAATAAACTGTGGAAAATTCTGAAAGAGATGGGAATACCAGACCACCTGACCTGCCTCTTGAGAAACCTATATGCAGATCAGGAAGCAGCAGTTAGAACTGGGCATGGAACAACAGACTGGTTCCAAATAGGAAAAGGAGTACGTCAAGGCTGTTTATTGTCACCCTGCTTATTTAACTTATATGCAGAGTACACCATGAGAAACGCTGGACTGGAAAAAACACAAGCTGGAATCAAGATTGCCAGGAGAAATGTCAATAACTTCAGATATGCAGATGACACCACCCTTATGGCAGAAAGTGAAGAGGAACTCAAAAGCCTCTTGATGAAAGTGAAAGAGGAGAGTGAAAAAGTTGGCTTAAAGCTCAACATTCAGAAAATGAAGATCATGGCATCTGGTCCCATCACTTCCTGGCAAATAGATGGGGAAGCAATGGAAACAGTGGATGAACTTATTTTGGGGGCTCCAAAATCACTGCACATGGTGACTGTAGCCATGAAATGAAAGGACATTTACTCCTTGGAAGGAAAGTTATGACCAACCTAAACAGCATATTAAAAAGAAGAGATGTTACTTTGCCAACAAAGGTCAATCTAGTCAAGGCTATGGTTTTTCCAGTGGTCAAGTATGGATGTGAAAGTTGGACTATAAAGAAAGCTGAGTTTTGAAGAATTTAAAATGAAGATCATGGCATCTGGTCCCATCACTTCATGGCAAATAGATGGGGAAGCAATGGAAACAGTGGATGAACTTATTTTGGGGGCTCCAAAATCACTGCACATGGTGACTGTAGCCATGAAATGAAAGGACATTTACTCCTTGGAAGGAAAGTTATGACCAACCTAAACAGCATATTAAAAAGAAGAGATGTTACTTTGCCAACAAAGGTCAATCTAGTCAAGGCTATGGTTTTTCCAGTGGTCAAGTATGGATGTGAAAGTTGGACTATAAAGAAAGCTGAGTTTTGAAGAATTGATGCTTTTGAACTGTGGTGTTGAAAAGACTCTTGAACTGCAAGGAGATGCAACCAGTCCATCCTAAAGGAAATCAGTCTGGAGCATTCATTGGAAGGACTGATTTCGAAGCTGAGACTCCAATACTTTGGCCCCCTGATTCGAAGAGCTGACTCATTTGAAAAGACCCTGATGCTGGGAAAGATTGAAGGCAGGAGGAAAAGGGGATGTCAGAGGATGANTCTGGAGCATTCATTGGAAGGACTGATTTCGAAGCTGAGACTCCAATACTTTGGCCCCCTGATTCGAAGAGCTGACTCATTTGAAAAGACCCTGATGCTGGGAAAGATTGAAGGCAGGAGGAAAAGGGGATGTCAGAGGATGAGATGTTGGATGGCATCACTGACTCAATGCACATGATTTTGCGTAGACTCCGGGAATTGGTGATGCATAGGGAGGCCTGGCATGCTGCAGTCCATGGGGTCACAAAGATGCAGATGACTCAGGTACTGAACAGAACTGAATGAAAATAAAGGAGGTAAGTCATGAGCTGCATTAATAAATTTAAACAAATCAAGTACTCAGTCTCTTAGATTTAAATGGAAAAGCCTTCCTTGAATGCAGAAAAGAATTATAACTCTATTAAAACCTCAGACACAGGCTGCTAACCATTGAATGCAATTTGATAGATTATTTTATACTTGAATATGGAGAGGCTTTTACTCTCATTTCTTCAATAAGGTTTGTATAAAAGAGGGATGACCTGTTACATGGCAATATACAAATGTACTGCTCCATCTGCTATTTCAATGGTTTTGCTGTGATGATAAAAAACTTACAACGCCATTTCCCTTGACATAAATGCAGATCTATAAAACTGAGATCACTTCTTCATGATCACAGAATGTTTGCACTAGTGGGATCATACTGTAGCCTTTTCCTTTTATATTTCAGGATACTGAGACTTAGAGAGATAATGACACACCCAAAATCATCCTGGTTGTTAGCATCTATACCACAGGAAATTTTAGTTCTTTGTTTCTCCTTTTATTCCATAGCCGAAAACAGAAATGGGAAATTCTAACACACTCAAAATTCACAATTTACAGTTTAACTTCTTGCCTACTTGTTGAGAGCCTGAGCCGCTCTGAAAATTCTAGGACTTCATTCTTCTGGTGATTGGTATGAACTCTCAAGGTGGTCCTTTCGGCAGAGGCTGGGCTTACTGGCTTCAGCCTCTGACTTCCGGCTGACTTACAGCTGACTTCCGGCCCCTTTTACGACTTCTTAGACTCAAATAGCTTTGGGTGATTAGTGCAGCCACTATTTGCCTGTTTGCTTTCTTGTATTCTAAAGGTTCCCTATTGTATTCTCATTGTTACTCTGCATTTATGCCTTTAAAAAAATTACTTTGTTATCAGAGTATTGCTCTTTGGATAGAAAGAGGATTTAATCTGCTAGTGTAACCATCATCTAGGATACTCTGACAATCCAAAAATAAATAAATAAAACCCTGGCAGGTCACCAGTGGACATAGCATGGTCTGGCAAAAGGATGAAGAGCTTTGGAGTCAGAGAAACTGGGATCCAATATTAGCTTTGCCATTGTTAATGAGCAATGTCAAATATAGGGTAAGTTAAAAATATTTAGGCTTTAGTTTTCCCTTCTGAACAGGCATAATATAAATTTTGTAGCGTCTTGAGAAAACTGGGTGAAACAAAGGTGTTTAGCACATTTTCACGTTCTTTTCCTTTTCACGTGTTTTTTGACCATCTGTATGTCTTCTTTGGAGAAATGTCTATTTAGATCTGTACTTTTTTTTTTTAATTGAGCTGTATGAGATTATTTCAGAGATTAATCCCTTGGTTAACAGATCACATGCAAATATTGCCTTCTGTTCCATAAGTTGTCTTTTCATTTTGTGGTTACCTTTGTTATGCAAGTTTTTAAGTTTAATTAAGTCCCACTTGTTTATTTTTGTCTTAGTTTCCATTACTTAGGAGATAAATCCAAAGAAAATACTGCTGCAATTTATGTCAAAGAGTGTATTACCTATGTCTTCCTCTAAGAGTTTTATAGTATCTGGTCTTTCAGTTCAGTTCAGTCGCTCAGTCGTGTCCGACTCTGTGACCCCATGAAATGCAGCATGCCAGGTCTCCCTGTCCATCACAAACTCCCAGAGTTCACTCAGACTCATGTCCATCGAGTCCGTGATGCCATCCAGCCATCTCATCCTCGGTCGTCCCCTTCTCCTCCTGCCCCCAATCCCTCCCAGCATCAGAGTCTTTTCCAATGAGTCAACTCTTCACATGAGGTGGCCAAAGTACTGGAGTTTCAGCTTTAGCATCATTCCTTCCAAAGAAATCTCAGGGTTGATCTCCTTCAGAATGGACTGGTTGGATCTCCCTGCAGTCCAAGGGACTCTCAAGAGTCTTCTCCAACACCACAGTTCAAAAGCATCAATTCATCAGCACTCAGCCTTCTTCACAGTCCAACTCTCACATCCATACATGACCACAGGAAAAACCATAGCCTTGACTAGGCGGACCTTAGTCGGCAAAGTAATGTCTCTGCTTTTGAATATACTATCCAGGTTGGTCATAACTTTTCTTCCAAGGAGTAAGCGTCTTTTAATTTCATGGCTGCAGTCACCATCTGCAGTGATTTTGGAGCCCAAAAAAATAAAGTCTGACACTGTTTCCACTGTTTCCCCATCTATTTCCCATGAAGTGATGGGACCGGATGCCATGATCTTCGTTTTCTGAATGTTGAGCTTTAAGCCAACTTTTTCACTCTCCTCCTTCACTTTCATCAAGAGGCTTTTTAGCTCCTCCTCACTTTCTGCCATAAGGGTGGTGTCATCAGCATATCTGAGGTTATTGATATTTCTCCCGGCAATCTTGATTCCAGCTTGTGTTTCTTCCAGTCCAGCGTTTCTCATGATGTACTCTGCATATAAGTTAAATAAGCAGGGAGACAATATACAGCCTTGACGTACTCCTTTTCCTATTTGGAACCAGTCTGTTGTTCCATGTCCAGTTCTAACTGTTGCTTCCTGACCTGCATACAGATTTCTCAAGAGGCAGGTTAGGTGGTCTGGTATTCCCATCTCTTTCAGAATTTTCCACAGTTTATTGTGATCCACACAGTCAAAGGCTTTGGCATAGTCAATAAAGCAGAAATAGATGTTTTTCTGGAACTCTCTTGCTTTTTCCATGATCCAGCGGATGTTGGCAATTTGATCTCTGGTTCCTCTGCCTGTTCTAAAACCAGCTTGAACATCAGGGAGTTCACGGTTCACATATTGCTGAAGCCTGGCTTGGAGAATTTTGAGCATTACTTTACTAGCGTGTGAGATGAGTGCAATTGTGCGGTAGTTTGAGCATTCTTTGGCATTGCCTTTCTTTGGAATTGGAATGAAAACTGACCTTTTCCAGTCCTGTGGCCACTGCTGAGTTTTCCAAATTTGCTGGCATATTGAGTGCAGCACTTTCACAGCATCATCTTCCAGGATTTGAAACAGCTCAACTGGAATTCCATCACCTCCACTAGCTTTGTTCTTAGTGATGCTTTCTAAGGCCCACTTGACTTCACATTCCAAGATGTCTGGCTCTAGATTAGTGATCACATCCTCATGATTATCTGGGTCGTGAAGATCTTTTCTGTACAGTTCTTCTGTGTATTCTTGCCACCTCTTCTTAATATCTTCTGCTTCTGTTAGGTCCATACCATTTCTATCCTTTATCGAGCCCATCTTTGCATGAAATGTTCCCTTGGTATCTCCAATTCTCTTGAAGAGATCTCTAGTCTTTCCCATTCTGTTGTTTTCCTCTATCTCTTTGCATTGATTGCTGAAGAAGGCTTTCTTATCTCTTCTTGCTATTCTTTGGAACTCTGCATTCAGATGCTTATATCTTTTCTTTTCTCCTTTGCTTTTCGCCTCTCTTCTTTTCAGTGCTATTTGTAAGGCTTCTCCAGACAGCCATTTTGCTTTTTTGCATTTCTTTTCCATGGGGATGGTCTTGATCCCTGTCTCCTGTACAATGTCACGAACCTCATTCCATAGTTCATCAGGAACTCTGTCTATCAGATCTAGGCCCTTAAATCTATTTCTCACTTCCACTGTATAATCATAAGGGATTTGATTTAGGTCATACCTGAATGGTCTAGCAGTTTTCCCTACTTTCTTCAATCTGAGTCTGAATTTGGTAATAAGGAGTTCATGACCTGAGCCAAAGTCAGCTCCTGGTCTTGTTTTTGTTGACTGTATAGAACTTCTCCATCTTTGGCTGCAAAGAATATAATCAATCTGATTTTGGTGTTGACCATCTGGTGATGTCCATGTGTAGAGTCTTCTCTTATGCTGTTGGAAGAGGGTGTTTGCTATGACCAGTGCATTTTCTTGGCAAAACTCCATTAGTCTTTGCCCTGCTTCATTCTGCATTCCGAGGCCAAATTTACCTGTTACTCCAGGTGTTTCTTGACTTCCTACTTTTGCATTCCAGTCCCCTATAATGAAAGGATATCTTTTTTGGGTGTTAGTTCTAAAAGGTCTTTAGTATCTATTTAGGTCTTAATCCATTTTGAGTTTAATTTTGATTGGTGTTAGCAAAGAGTTGATTCATTGGAAATGACTCTGATGCTGCGAGGGATTGGGGGCAGGAGAAGGGCACGAGAGAGGATGAGATGGCTGGATGGCATCACTGACTCGATGGACGTGAGTTTGAATGAACTCCGGGAGTTGGTGATGGAAAGGGAGGCCTGGCGTGCTGCAATTCATGGGGTCGCAAAGAGTCAGACATGACTGAGTAACTGAACTGAATTGAACTGAATGTCCTAATTTCATTCTTTTACATGTAGCTGCCCAGTTTTCCCAGCACCAGTTATTGAAGAGACTATTTTTTCTTCATTATATATATAGATTATTTTTTCTTCATTATATTATATAGATTAATTGACCATAATGTATGAGTTTATTTCTAGGCTCTCCATCCTGTTCAGCTTATCTATATGTCTGCTTTTGTGCCAGTACCATACTGTTTTGATTACAACAGCTTTGTAGGAAAGTCTGAAGGCAGAGAGCATGATTCCTCCAGCTCTGTTTTTCTTTCTCAAGATTGCTTTGGTTATTTGCAGGTCTTTTGTGTTTCCATACACGTTTTTAATTTCTTGTTTCAGTTCTGTGAAAAATGTCCTTGGTCATTTGATAACGATTGAACTGAATCTGTAGATTGCCTTGGGTACTATGGTCATTTTAACAATACTGATACTTCTAATCCAAGAACATGGCATGTCTTTTCACCTGTGCATTCTTCAATTTCTTTCTCAGTACCATATAATTTTTGAAATATAGGTATTTTGCCTACTTAAGTAGATTTATTCCTAGGTATTTTGTTTCTTTTGATGTAATGGTAAATGGAATTATTTACTTAATTTCTGTTTCCAATATTTTGTAGTTATTGCATAGAAATGAAACAGATTTCTTTATATTAAAATTTTGTATCCTGAAACTTTACCAAACTTATTGTTGAGCTGTAGTCATTTTCTGGTAGCATCTTTAAGGTCTTCTACATATAATATCATGTCATCTGCAAACTGTGACAGTTTTAAAGAATATTTTGAAGCAAAATGACTGCTATAATGCTCATCAAGATACTTAAAGCACTCATTTAAAATCTGGACTCTGTGGATTCAATTCGTTCCCAGAAAGAATTATGAATTGTCACTGTGATGACACTACCCTCAACTATCACTTAATCCTTCCCATAAGGATGATCTCCTAAGCATAGCCTTAGATGGCAAGAAAAAAATAAAAAATCAGGAAAATGATTATATCAGCTTCTCAACCTGATAGAGCTTCATAACTGCAAAACTACTTTGGAGTAATTTCTACCTTTAAACTGCTGCATCCAGAAACTTAATAAATGTTAATTGGAGAACTGAATAAACCAGCATTTGGTGACTGTGCTCCATCAGTACATCTAGAAAAGCCTTTACCCTCAGGACCTTGTTTGGCTAACCACTCATCTAGTAGATCTTTCCAGATCTCATCAGTGATTGCAAATTTTATTTCTTTGGATGAAAGAAAAATTCTGCCAGTTTTTATGTTGACAAGTGTATCTGTGGAGATATTTCACTGCCAAGAGTAGAGGCTGGATGTGAGGAAATTTCATTAGGCACACAGTTTCACTAAAAAAATTAAATGAACAGAACCAGCTCTCCTAAGCATAGTCTTTAGCACTGATCTGGAATTGATTCAGTTGTTATTCTTGTTTTGATGAAATTGCTTTTTTTTTTTTTTTTTTNGATGTGAGGAAATTTCATTAGGCACACAGTTTCACTAAAAAAATTAAATGAACAGAACCAGCTCTCCTAAGCATAGTCTTTAGCACTGATCTGGAATTGATTCAGTTGTTATTCTTGTTTTGATGAAATTGCTTTGGTTTTTTTTTTTTTGTCCAATAAAACTTCAATGTAATTTGTTACCAAAGCTTTAGTTCATGGCATTTAGCCGAAGGATTTGTCAACAGAATTTCACTTCTTAGATGTGTTTGGAAGCTTTGAAATGGGTTTTTACCACTTGGAAGTCCCCAGAGAATGTCTAGAGGCATAAGTATTAGTCTCTATTTCAAAATTCATCTTATATTAAGCTTGAAATTTCCAGGACTCCCCTGGGTACTAAAATATGTAAAGTATGAGTGTAATACCACATGATGTGATTAAAGATTCCATGACTGAAAGAGAATGCCAGTTTAAAAGAAAAAAGGTATTTTTTCATTAATAAAAGGATAAAGACAGCTAGAAACATTGCAATATATTGAGTTTGATGATTATAATAATATAATACAATTTATTAAATTAACATTTGAAACCTGGTCTGTTATAATAGCTAAACTGCTATAGTGCAGAACATCCAGCTCTTTTTAGAGTGTATTTGCTCTGATGAAGAAGTTGGGTTTTACGGAAGGTAGAAGAGTCTGCTTCACTACAATGCATTCACCTAGATGTCCTACTTTCTACTTGCATGGTCTTCTGCATAATCTTGATTCTTTCTCAGAACCTCATATCATTCATTTTGAAAGTATAGAAAATGTCTAACTCCCTCACAGGATTGCTATGCTCACAGGTAAAGCACCTGCACAGAATTTGTACCTAATGAGACACTCAGTAAATGTCCATTGCCTCCCCTTGCTTTCCTGACAGAAATTCAGGCCCTGGATAGAAAATATATACATGGCCTGGTATTTCCTAGCATTTACTCAATCATTTACCTTATCAGAGACAATCATTATAAGCTATATTAGCAGAAACAGTCACATGTCAGATACATAGGCCTTATATTAAACTCTTAACTTGGCTCATAGGCTCAGGATTCTGTGGCCGCTTATATGGAAACAAACTCTGAATCTTTATATAAGAAAATATAGAGGCCTGGAATGCCTTAGGAAAAAGTTATGTACCCAAAATTAGATCTGTCGTCCAGTCTTATTTTCATCACCAAGTGACTTGGTAACTTTTACCATCACTTTTATTTTTTGGGATTCAGTTTCTTCACCTGAAAACATGATTGAAAATTCGTTATCAGTTAACTCTTAGAGTACAGAAAGCTAGAAATCTACACAACTCCAAGGCAGTGGGAGTAATAGAACCACAAAAATTTTCCTGCTCTTTTGAGTAATTCTGTTTTTATCAGCAAACATGTGGAAAAAAAGATTTTTTAAATCAATCACTGGTGACTCAGGTTTTTCTCATGCTGAGAATCAAGATGTCATGGAGACTCGGGTGCAGGGGCCAGATAAATTCTCTCTGGGTGATACCAAAAGGGCAAAAGGTACGAGTTAGGTCTCTATATAACAGGTATAAGAGAGTATAAGAAGAATGAAGGTCAATACACAAGCACACGTAATATGACATATAGGGTTATAAAGTAAAATTATATAAATATTTATCATTTTGTATATATAAAAGGAGTCTGAACAATAAGGAAATTCAATAACATTTAGCTTATTTTCTTTGATTGGAACCATATGTTTGTTACCTAATATAAGATAGGCTTCAGCACTATGTGAACCAAGAACTTCCATAGAAGTTCCGTGTTTAGAAAAGGCAGAGGAACCAAAAATCAAATTGCCAACTACCATTGGATCATAGGTAAAGCAAGGGAATTCCAAGAAAATACTACTGCTTCTACTACTGCTTCTTTCCAAGAAAATACTACTACTACCTAATGCCTTTGATTATGTGGATCAAAACAAACTGTGGAAATTTTAAAGAAATGGGAATACCAGATTACCTGTCTCCTGAGAAGCCTATATGAAGGACAAGAAGCAACATTTAGAACCAGACATGGAAAAATGGACTGGTTCAAAATTGGGAAAGGAGTACATTATGGCTGTATATGGTCATCCTGCTTATTTAACTTATATGCAAAGTACATCATGTGAAATGCCTTACTGGATGAAGCATAAGCTGGAATCAAGATTTCCAGGAGAAATATCAACAACCTCAGATATGCAGCTGATACCACTCTAATGGCAGAAAGCAAAGAGGAACTAAAGAGCTTCTTGATGAAGGTGAAAGAGAAGACTGAAAACACTGGTTTAAAACTCAACATTCAAATAACTAAGATCATGGCAACCATTCCCATCACTTCATGGCAAATAGATGGAGAAAAAGTGGAAACAATGACAGATTTTACTTTCTTGGGCTCCAAAATCACTGCAGATGGTGACTGCAGCCACAAAATTAAAAGACACTTGCTTCTTGGAAGAAAAGCTATGACAAACCCAGATAGTGTATTAAAAAGTAGAAACACCACTTTGCTGACAAAGGCCTGAATAGTTAAAGCTATGGTTTTCCAGTAGTCATTAATAAATGTAAGAGTTGGACCATAAAGGCTGAGAGCTAAAGAACTGATGCTTTCAAACTGTGGTACCAGAGAAGACTCTTAAGAGTTCCTTAGACTGCAAGGAGATCAAACCAGTCAATCCTGAAGGAAATCAACCTTGAATATTCATTGAAAGGACTGATACTGAAGCTCCAACATTTTGGTCACCTGATGCAAAGAGAAAACTTATTGGAAAAGACCATGATGCTGGGAAAAATTGACAGCAAGAGGGGCAGAGGGTGACAGAGGATGAGATGGTTGGATAGCATCACTGAATCAATGGACATGAGTTTAAGCAAACTCAGGGCAATTAGTGAAGGACAGGGAAGTCTGGCATGCTGCAGTTCATGGGGTTGCAAAGAATCAGACATAACTTAGTGACTGAATAACAGCAACACAGATTAATAGGCATGCAGCTTTCTTTTCATGAATTTGATGGCTTATCCAAAACAAGGACTTGGGCAATTTTGGCTTGAGAAGTAAAGGTGTGAGAGCAAATGAGTAAGGGTGTAGATACTATAAGCAAATTTTTCATGTCATCCCTAGCCTATCAGCAGTGGCCTATCTCTGAACTTCCATCAGCTATAGAAAGGGCTTCACAGAGACCTTCTTTCTCCTCAGATTTAACTTTTGAATAAACCTTTGAAGCTTTGAGGATGACTACTAAGAATGTTCTGCTACTTGCTAGCAATAATCCGTCAATCTTGTGCCCCAGATTCCTAATGGCTGTTTACTGGCGACAATGAAAGCCATGGCTATTAATCAGTCAAAACTTATTTTTTAAAGGGAATTTATTTGAGGGAGCTGCTATCAAGAGAGAATTTTCATGCTTCTTCTCTTTAAAGATCTGCAAAACTTTCCAGATGTATACAATACATCCCTCATATAATTCTAAAATAAGATGCCTAAGAGAATGAACCAAATCTGGAAAGAAAAGGAAACTGTCGGTAGCATAGGAACTTCCTTAAAATAGTTTGTTTTTCTGTTATAGAAAATTATCAGCCCAATAATCATCTTTTTAGGAACTTGAATAACGCCAAGGCCCATCCGTAACAACTTTTATTGAAATTTGGTCACTCTCTGCAAAACCAGAGACTATTATGCCTCAGAATGATGGAAGAAAAAGACCCTAGAAAGTCAGAAGCGGATAGACCCAGAATCATCTTCTAGTGCTAGCAGGAAGTTTGTTTTCAATGTAAGGATAAACCCTTTAACTATTGCCTATGAAACAAGGTTCTGATATTCTCCCATATTATGTCAGAAGAATGAGAGAAGGAGGCAGAAGAATTTAGAACTAAGAATCACAATGTCTTCCTCTGCCTCTAGCTATCTGTGCAAGTCACTTTTTTTATTTAGGCTCTGTTATCTCAACTATAAAATGAAAAGGTTAAATTATGGCCTCTAGTGTTTCATCCAGCTTTCAGTGTTTGTGATGTTCAGGCCACCACTGTTTGGTAGTGACAAGGGCCACATAAGAAGTCAATTTTGTCTCAGATGGAAAATTCTTCCAAAAATATCATCTCCTTAAATTCTATTTTACAAAAGTAATTTTTTGTTGTTGTTGTTATATTTAACAGAGCAATCAGCACCAGTGAATCCATTAACCAAACTGAAAGCTAGGACCCTGACAGTGATATGAGATTTTTCTTGGGCTCCAAAATCACTGCAGATGGTGACTGCAGCCACAAAATTAAAAGACACTTGCTTCTTGGAAGAAAAGCTATGACAAACCCAGATAGTGTATTAAAAAGTAGAAACACCACTTTGCTGACAAAGGCCTGAATAGTTAAAGCTATGGTTTTCCAGTAGTCATTAATAAATGTAAGAGTTGGACCATAAAGGCTGAGAGCTAAAGAACTGATGCTTTCAAACTGTGGTACCAGAGAAGACTCTTAAGAGTTCCTTAGACTGCAAGGAGATCAAACCAGTCAATCCTGAAGGAAATCAACCTTGAATATTCATTGAAAGGACTGATACTGAAGCTCCAACATTTTGGTCACCTGATGCAAAGAGAAAACTTATTGGAAAAGACCATGATGCTGGGAAAAATTGACAGCAAGAGGGGCAGAGGGTGACAGAGGATGAGATGGTTGGATAGCATCACTGAATCAATGGACATGAGTTTAAGCAAACTCAGGGCAATTAGTGAAGGACAGGGAAGTCTGGCATGCTGCAGTTCATGGGGTTGCAAAGAATCAGACATAACTTAGTGACTGAATAACAGCAACACAGATTAATAGGCATGCAGCTTTCTTTTCATGAATTTGATGGCTTATCCAAAACAAGGACTTGGGCAATTTTGGCTTGAGAAGTAAAGGTGTGAGAGCAAATGAGTAAGGGTGTAGATACTATAAGCAAATTTTTCATGTCATCCCTAGCCTATCAGCAGTGGCCTATCTCTGAACTTCCATCAGCTATAGAAAGGGCTTCACAGAGACCTTCTTTCTCCTCAGATTTAACTTTTGAATAAACCTTTGAAGCTTTGAGGATGACTACTAAGAATGTTCTGCTACTTGCTAGCAATAATCCGTCAATCTTGTGCCCCAGATTCCTAATGGCTGTTTACTGGCGACAATGAAAGCCATGGCTATTAATCAGTCAAAACTTATTTTTTAAAGGGAATTTATTTGAGGGAGCTGCTATCAAGAGAGAATTTTCATGCTTCTTCTCTTTAAAGATCTGCAAAACTTTCCAGATGTATACAATACATCCCTCATATAATTCTAAAATAAGATGCCTAAGAGAATGAACCAAATCTGGAAAGAAAAGGAAACTGTCGGTAGCATAGGAACTTCCTTAAAATAGTTTGTTTTTCTGTTATAGAAAATTATCAGCCCAATAATCATCTTTTTAGGAACTTGAATAACGCCAAGGCCCATCCGTAACAACTTTTATTGAAATTTGGTCACTCTCTGCAAAACCAGAGACTATTATGCCTCAGAATGATGGAAGAAAAAGACCCTAGAAAGTCAGAAGCGGATAGACCCAGAATCATCTTCTAGTGCTAGCAGGAAGTTTGTTTTCAATGTAAGGATAAACCCTTTAACTATTGCCTATGAAACAAGGTTCTGATATTCTCCCATATTATGTCAGAAGAATGAGAGAAGGAGGCAGAAGAATTTAGAACTAAGAATCACAATGTCTTCCTCTGCCTCTAGCTATCTGTGCAAGTCACTTTTTTTATTTAGGCTCTGTTATCTCAACTATAAAATGAAAAGGTTAAATTATGGCCTCTAGTGTTTCATCCAGCTTTCAGTGTTTGTGATGTTCAGGCCACCACTGTTTGGTAGTGACAAGGGCCACATAAGAAGTCAATTTTGTCTCAGATGGAAAATTCTTCCAAAAATATCATCTCCTTAAATTCTATTTTACAAAAGTAATTTTTTGTTGTTGTTGTTATATTTAACAGAGCAATCAGCACCAGTGAATCCATTAACCAAACTGAAAGCTAGGACCCTGACAGTGATATGAGATTTTTTTCTTTTCCCAAGAAGGTATAAGGCATACTTTTGGATTCAGAGTTATCAGTGACTTCACAAAGAGGATTCCCAGGTCTTGCTAAAATGCACGTGGTCCTTACAATCTTAACCTCAGCAATCTCGGGTTGGATACAGCTGCCAGTAATTTGCTCCATGATCTTGAGCATATCCCTTAATCTGCCCAGAATCAGTTTTCTCTACACAGTAGGATATTAGGATTGGTTCTATGAATCCCCAAAATTATATAATTTATTAAAACAACAATACAAAAGAATGACTGTAATTTGTAATGGAGAGATATTATATCTATTACTTTATCCTAACCTTATTTACCTTCATTTCTTTTAGAACTGTTTTCCAAATATGACTGAACTGCTAAATTACAAACACATTCACTCAATGAAAAAGTAATTCTTGCAGCACCTAGAACAGTATATGACATATAGGCTTTAAGTTGTGTTGATTGAAAGCAAGGAAACTATAGAATAACAATGAGAAGCTTTGACTACTATATCAATTCCAACTAAATCTTATGAAATCAAAGGCTAGAAACTTTTAAATTGGAAATTTAAAAAAACAACAATTATTCTGAGATATTCAGTTACTTATGTATCTATAGTGTTGGGATGATTTACAGATGAATATAATTCAAACTAGTCTAAAGTAGTTTGTCCCTTCAGATTCAAGCAGCATAGAGGAAATTTCATATATATTCAGTAATTAGGTGAATTTCCAGTCAATATTTAATTATTGGTTTATTACCAAAGACAGATCACAGCTCTATTTTAAGTATTCTATTTATTTCTAGAAATCTCTGCTTTGGTGCACTTTGGGTGCTATTGCAAGGGAAAGAGAGAGAAACAGCCCTGAGTCAATGGTCATAAGATTCTGGTTCCTCGTTTAGAGTGATTTAAACCCATTCCTGTTCTCAGTATGCAACTGTAGAATAGTGTCAATTAAATTTTCTCCTACAAGCCTACCTTATGAGTATTAATGGGTTACTGTGGATTATTAACAGGTAGGCATATTAAATGGTATGCATAGTTGAGAAATAGGAAAAGGAAGGAAGCAAAACAGCAGGAAGAAAAGATGCTCCATTTAGCATGTGTGGAATGTTCTACTGACATCATCTTTGCCTCTTCAAAGAGATCCTAAAACGATGAATACAAAAAAGGGAAGGGGCTGAAGAGGAACCAGGGAAGAGTGCTTGGCAAAGGGAGAAGAGAAACGACATGCCATCTGTGGAATCTTCAATTATCAGTATGGTTGGTGACAATTATATTCTGACTGCAATCCACTATTTGCATACACACAAACATGCATCAGTTCAATTCAGTCACTCAGTTGTGTCCAACTCTTTGCAATCCTCGGACCCCAGCATGCCAGATCTCCCTGATCACCAATTCCAAGTCTACCCAAACTCATGCCCATTGAGTCAGTAATGCCATCCAACCATCTCATCCTCTGTCACCCCCTTCTCCTCCTGCCTTCAATCTTTCCCAGCATCACGGTCTTTTCAAATGACTCAGCACTTCGCATCAGGTGGCCAAAGTATTGGAGTTTCAGCTTCAACAGCAGTCCTTTCAATGAACACTCAGAACTGATCTCCTTTAGGATGGACTTGTTGGATCTCCCGGAAGTCCAAGGGACTCTAAAGAGTCTTCTCCAACACCACACTTCAAAAGCATCAATTCTTCAGCACTCAGCATTCTTTATAGTCCAACTTTCACATCCATACTTGACTACTGGAAAACCATAGCTTTGACTAGATGGACCTTTGTCAGCAAAGTAATGTCTCTGCTTTTGAATATGCAGTATAGTTTAGTCATAACTTCCCTTCCAAGGAGTAAGCGTCTTTTAATTTCCTGGCTGCGACCACCATCACAGTAATTTTGAAGTCCCAAAATTTAAAGTCTGACACTGTTTCCACTGTTTCCCCATCTATTTGTCATGAAGTGATGGAATCAGATGCCACGATCTTAGTTCTGAATGTTGAGCTTTAAGCCAACTTTTTCACTCTCCTCTTTCACTTTCATCAAGAGGCTCTTTAGTTCTTCGCTTTCTGCCATAAGAGTGCTGTCATCTGCATATCAGAGGTTATTGATATTTCTCCCAGAAATCTTGATTCAAGCTTGTGCTTCATCCAGCCCAGCATTTCTCATAATGTACTCTGCATGTAAGTTAAATAAGCAGGTGACAACATACAGCCTTGACATACTCCTTTCCCAATTTGGAACCAATCTGTTGTTCCATGTCCAGTTCTTTTTTTATTTTTTTTTAACTTTTTGTATTTATTTATTTTTTTACACGAACTCCCAAACATGAACCCCCCTCCCACCNGGTCAGGTGGTCTGGTATTCCCATCTCTTTCAGAATTTTCCACAGTTTATTTTGATCCACACAGTCAAAGGCTTTGGCATAGTCAATAAAGGATAAATAAATGTTTTTCTGGAACTCTCTTGCTTTTTTGATGATCCAGCAGATGTTGACAATTTGATCTCTGGTTCCTCTGCCTTTTCTAAAACCAGCTTGAACATCTGGAAGTTCACAGTTCACATATTGCTGAACCCTGGTTTGGAGAATTTTGAGCATTACTTTACTAGTGTGTGAGATGAGTAGGTCTATTTAAAAGTTTTAGTAGTTAATTTACTCTGAAAGCACCAAGGATACATTTTTTATGATTTAAATACTGCACCTAAAAGATTTATACATATCTTTAGGAAATGAACAATGTATTTCTAGAGGAAGTAAGGGGTAAAGAAGTTATTTTGTAGCAAATGGATAGCCTTTAAGCCACCCTAAAATGTGCTGGGAGAAACAGAAGAACAAAAGAGGAGGAAAGTTGTATTAAAAAATAGTGACATGAGGGCACTGAATTTCATCTTTGTCAAAGACAACAGTTGTATATATACCTTATCAATAACCTCAGATATGCAGATGACACCACTCTTATGGCAGAAAGTGAAGAGGAACTAAAAAGCCTCTTGATGAAAGTGAAAGAGGAAGAGTGAAAAAGTTGGCTTCAAGCTCAACATTCAGAAAACTAAGATCATGGCATCTGGTCCCATCACTTCATGGGAAGTAGATGGGCAAACAGTGGAAGCATTGTCAGACTTTACTTTTTGCCAAAATCATTGCCGATGGTAACTACAGCCATGAAGTTAAAAGATGCTTACTCCTTGGAAGGAAAGTTATGACCAACCTAGACAGCATGTTCAAAAGCAGAGACATTACTTTGCCAACAAAGGTCCTTCTAGTCAAGGCTATGGTTTCTCCAGTGGTCATATATGGATAGCTGAGTGCCGAAGAATTGATGCTTTTGAACTGTGGTGTTGGAGAAGAGTCTTGAGAGTCCCTTGGACTGCAAGGAGATCCAACCAGTCCATTCTAAAGGAGGTCAGTCCTGGGTGTTCATGGGAAGGACTGATGCTGAAGATGAAACTCCAATACTTTGGCCACCTCATGCGAAGAGTTGACTCATTGGAAAAGACTCTGATGCTGGGAAGGATTGGGGACAGGAGGAGAAGGGGACTACAGAGGATGAAGTGGCTAGATGACATCACTGACTCAATGGACATGAGTTTGAGTAAACTCCGGGAGTTAGTGATGGACAGGGAGGCTTGTTTTGCTTCGATTCATGGGGTCACAAATAGTCAGACATGACTGAGTGACTGAACTCAACTGAACTGAACATGGCAAAAATATAAAGCCATAATAGGAGCTTCATCTAGAATATCTTGAAACTTCCCAGAGTGGAGGAAAGAGAACAGAATTTATATATCATCATATAGCATAGGCACTGAAAGAAAAGCTATAAGGATTCCAATCATCAAGGAAAGAGTAAAGTGGGAGGAATAAAAAGGAACCAGATCACACTGAATTTCAATCCAGAACAGGAATAATTATTATTTTATTCAGAAATCACCTAGGGGAAAATTCTTTAATTTTACATATAAATTACTTACATTAAACATAGATAAATATACATGTTTGCTCTGTGTTTTTTTCTCCTACTGAATTTAACACAACTCTCAACTGTACCTGTCATGCAATATCAATTTTAGAAATCACATCTTGCTAATAACCCACAGCTTAAGCAAAATAAACTCTGAAACCTCTTCATGAGCTTTATAGTCTGCTGGTGATTCACTAAATATTTTTTAAATAATAGCAAAATAAATAAATAAAAATGAAACTCCCAATCATTTTTATCAGGAAGAGCAAAGTTCTCCAGCAAAATAGAGAGCTCTTTTTAATAAACTGCAAGAAAATTTTTCAAACAAACAAATAGCTACTAAAGCAACAATGAAAATGAATCTACAACTTCCAAAGAAGCCAAATAACTCATTTCCCTTCTGAAAGTATTGGGTCTGTTCAGCAATGCCTCTAATATAGTAAAGATGCATAAAAAGGATGCAATTATATTTAGCAATTTTGGAAGATCAAAACTAAACCTTTTATACTAACTTGAATCTGTGTTGTAAGCACCTACCAGAGTAAACGAACAGAAAGAACTGTTTATCAGACTAAAGCTGCAGGGCATATGGCAACATAGCAGGCTCAGGCTAACAGCAGATTTCCAAAGGACAGCCCCGTAATGGAATTCCTAGTGGGACGATCAAAGAGGTAGAACAATCAGCCAAGCATGACTGCACATAACAAATCCATCAAGACCTAGGATATCCCCAGCAAGACAAATAGCAAGGAGCACAGAGACTTAAATGGTATTTGAGAAAATTTACTATTCCCCAGCCTCCAGCAGGACTGAGAAACAATACCATTCAAATTCCCATCCATCCCAACAACATAATCAAAATACTCTTTTCCTTAGCCAGCTGAATTTACTATCTAATATTTATTTTTAACTACATCTATGTATAGCTATACAAATAAAAACACATTTGTATATGTTTTAACATATCTCTGTTACTGCATCAAGCAAATTCAGCTTGACAGATTTTTATGAAATTTGGAGAGTATATTTTGAGCAACATGATTTTAAATATAGGCTATGGAGCATACCTGAAATTTGCTTTGGGGTCCTCTAGGGGGCACGCAGGCAGTCATTTATCAGAGAAGTTGAAACAGACGTGCAATGAGAGGCTCATAAGACTGCAAAAGGGAGTAATGAGCCATAACTATGAAGATGCATTAATATGCCAAGGACAGAGAAAACAATCAGTAGTTTTAAGTATGAGTCCCAAATTGATCATCACAAAGGCAAGTGTGGTTTCCAATCTAGCCACTTCTCACCTGGGTAACTCTAAGTAGAACAGTTGAAGCTAAGTAGCATCAGTGACTGACTTAGTTAACTATGATTAATTTCTTCAGCAGTTCTGAGGAGGCATTTTTGGAAAGACTCATCTGTGTAGAGAGAATCCCACCCTCCACCCCAAGTCAGAGTAAGGAAATTCTGGCCCTCTCACCTCACAATAATGAAAAAGGCTTCAAGAGAACACTTAGGAGCACTGATTCCCCAATTACAAGGCCTTGGGACCAGGTGTCTGCCACCCTGCTGCAAATGTAATGGTCCAAAGGCAAGCTGCTTAGCCACTGGCTACAAGTTAAAGGAATGAAGGATGAGAGGGTTCAGTCCAAACTCCCAGAATTTGTTGGCACAAAACATATATAAGCATTTCCTGTGGACCAGATATATGCCAGGTACAAGAGAGACAGAGAGTGAGCCTGAATGTTTTTAACTCCTGTCTGAGTGGGTAACAGACTTGAGCAGAAAGAAATTGTAGGCAACACCTGATTTTTAGTGCTGCTGTGTCAGGACTAAGTTATCAGCTGAAATAAAGAAATATTTGCTATTATCAAGGGAGCTACAGTTACAAGATCTGCAGTAATTTGGCGGAAGTAGAAGAAGGTTTCCACTAAAGAATATTTGAGCATCCCATGAAAGGAAGGATTAGTTTTAAACACCTGTCAGATCTAAAGGACAGAGCCAGCTTTTGAGAGTCACCATTATGTAGAACTTACTAGAGTAGTCATGGACCACTTAGAGGCAAGGAAAGAACTAGCTTAAACAAATATTTTTAAAGGGACAGAGGAATAAATATATAGTTGCTTAATGGTTATAACCCAAGAGGCATGATGGTTCAATATACAAAATATACTATTCACGTATAAGCAACAGTAGAATGGCACACTCACATAGACATACAATGTATGATTAGAAAAGGTGATTTAGAAGCAGAAAACAATTTAAGAGGCACTAGATGTCTGAGAATTATACTGCTTGCGGACTTATGAAAGCTCCCAACTGTCTAGTAAATCTCATTTCCAGCCCTTGGCCTTAGACTTGAGACTATACTACCTGACCCTGTGAGTCCACTTCTCTTCCTCACAAATCTTATTTCCCATTATTCCCACAAGCACATCCTTTGGCACAGCCAAGAAAACCATTCATTTCTACTCTTATTATTTGTGTCCAATTTCCTATTCTGCTATACCCAAAGAAATAGTTCTCATTGTTCAAAGAAATATCAGGACTAGGGAAGATCTGGCTACTCATCTTTTGTGCCCTAGGGTTATGTGTTTCCATGGCTGCTGATTTTCTCACCCTATCAAGGTTCTATGGTTCTCAAATCTGGCTACATACTACCAGAGAGCTTTTAAAAACAATACTACTTTAAAAATAACTCCATAATAGTTGAATCAGAATCTCCAGGGGTTGGTGGTGAGCAGAGGTGTTTTATTTTATTTCTGATTTTTTAAAAGCTCCCCCAAGTAATTCTAATGTGCAGCCAGAGTTGACTCTATATTGGCTGAGGTACAACACAGCTAATCAGTTTCTTAATGTGGAAGAATATAGGTTTTCTAAGCTGTTCCCCTGATAAGTGTTAATAAAATGTCAGCTGAGGATGTGCAGGCTTTCAGTATTCTCTAATAGGTGAGAGTGGAATTAGATATGGCTATGGATAAAGCATTGGGCCTAGGAAAATGGAAAGCAGAACAACAAAGGGGGAAATGGTTGTGCCAGAACAGTGGTTCTCAATGATGAATATACAGCGATATCACTAGGCACCTAAACCACTTTATGCTGGGACCTCAGCCCCCAGACTATGAGTTAATTGATTCGGTGGGCTCAGACAGCACGTGGTTTTTAAAAATCTCCCTAAATGAGTCAAATATACAGTCAGGACTGAGAATCACTGCCCTGGAGGGAAATAAGGTTGGTGTTCCCTGACACTGAGTTATCAAATGCAGCAGATTCTTCTATGAAAGATCATTCCTTAAAGAACAGAGAATCAGCGAAGACATTATACTTACGAAAATATTCTAGCTTAGGGGATTTTATGTTCAAGTACGGGCCCTGTATCTCAGTCAATTTGTTCACAGAAGGTTTCGGTTGTCCATAATTAGATATTCAGAAAAGAAAGAAACAAGGAGTTCTCAAGAGGTCTTCTTTGCCTATTTCCAGTAAGCAGGGATTCCTTAATAAAAGATGTAGATTCTATAGGATTCCTTCCCCTTGCTGTGAAGTAGATTATTGTTCAGAGGTATTCACTTCTCTCCAATATCTCCATAGCCTGAAAGCACTTTTCCTAATCTTGCCTTCAGCCTTAGCCACATGACTCTGCCAGTGGAATGTGAGCAAGCAAGACATGGTAAGGTTTGGCATGTGCTTGAGAAATGGGACTTCATTTAATCCACCAGGGACATGATAAAATTGCCTTGATTATCTTTCTGGCCCAAGGAGGATGAAAGGCACATTGAGTAGAGCAGACTCAGCCTACCCACAGACCTGCAGTTGGATCCTCTCATCTCCTGGGACCTGAAGCAGAGCTGCCTAGGAAAGCAATCTGAAGATGGACAAGCTAAATAAATGCTTACTTTGTATGCAGCTTTTACTTTTTGCTCATTTGCTATGTAGTCATACTGGGGCTAAAGCTAACTTCTATGTTTGCTTTCCATGTCTTCATTAACTTAAAATGTGCTCCCATCCCTAACATGTTTTTCCAAATTAGCTCAAAATCTACTTGTTTAAAAGCATATTCCTGTAACATTTGGGAGGTGATTTTATTATCTCCTTTCCTCATCATCCCTGCAAACAAATACGGTATTAGGTTTTATCTTTTGGAGGATGTTCCATGAAACACTTGCATCAACAGAAAGGACTCTAGTCCAGGATTGAGGTCAAGGTCTTACCAATCAATCACTGAGTTCATCACAGAACTATCCTGAGAGTCTAAATTTAGAAGCAATCAATATGACTACTGTTAGGACAATGCTTAAGTAATATTTATAATTTTCATAAAATAAACTGTTATCTCACATTTTAAAAATACGTTTAAAAAATATAAGCAGGAAGCACTCTATCTCAACAAAGCAACATATCAAACTGCCAATAAGGTATGACTTCAATGGTATAAAATAAAATAAATATAAAGTTTAAAAGTATACCAAAATGTTGATTATTTTCTTTTTTAAAGCCTTTCCTGTACTTTCTAAATTTTCTTTAATGAGCAACTTTTAACTTCAGGAAAAAAACTCTAAAAAGGGTAAGAAAGAAACCAGTCCCTGAGGGACTCATAGCTCTGAATAACACATAATTCTAAGGAGGAAAGAGTTGACAAATAAAACTTATTCAGCTAGCAAAATGACATAAAACTGACCTCTGTCAGTTGGTGACAGCCCTCTACTTGTAAGGATCCCTCATTTCTTCTTGGGTCTCTCTTTCTGCATGGCCACTGCTAGGAATAAGTTTGTTTGGTCTCTCAAATCCTGCAGTGTTTCTATATACTGAGTTGCCTTCTCCTTAGAATCAGAAGCTGTTCAATACAAACTAATAAGGTATTTTATTGTATTTGCCTTCATTTAACTTTTCCAGTTCCACTAAACTGCATGAAGCCAAAGTTTTACAGCTTGTCAATATATGATGAAGTGAAAGACTTAATAAATGTTTAATTTCACATTAAGCTTTGGATTCTAAAGGCCACTATTTACACTATAATATTTGTTTGTGAATGATTGATTCTGATTATACCTAGTGTTAGTTGCCCAGTCATGTCTGACTCTTTGCGACCCCTTGGACTAGAGCCCGCCAGCCTCCCCTGTCCATGGAATTTTCCAGACAAGAATACTGGAGTGGGTTGCCATTTATATTTCTATATAATTGAAACCATGTTATATACTCAGTTTGACATCTTATTTCATTAATATGGATACTCTATACTAAAATTTAATAAGCATATTTTTGAACCAATGGATTACAAGTTTCTTTAATTGGAAAACTCCATCACACTCATCTTTGTTATCCTTACCACTTAGCAAAATGGGCGCACACTGTAGGTGGGGCTGACATTAGCAGTGCTCACTAACATCTGGTTTTCTTCTGTACCCAAGGCCTGAAACAAATCTTGTTTAACAGGACCCTTGCAGTTAGGTGAAGCCAAGTGACTTGTTTTGGCTATTAAGCTATACTGGGACACGACACCTGTCATTTTAGAGCTGAAGCAGTGAAAAGGCCATGAACTATCCTCTAAATCCTCTTCCATGGCTATCGCAATCAGGAAGCCCTATATTAAACTACAGAGATGCAGAAAGATGAGGATGTCAGGAGTCCCGAGTCACTCCTTGGAAAAGTATGTGAAGAAACTGCTGAGCCTGCAGCAGATTTTTCTTGAGCAAGGAATAAATGTTACACATTAAGTCACTGGGATATCAGGATTTAATCGTTCCTGCATGACAGCCTGAAGGTGAAAGTTGCTCAGTCGTGTCTGACTCTTTGAAACCCTATATACTGTAGCCCTCCAGGCTCCTCTGTCCATGGAATGCTTCATGCAAGAATACTTGTGTGGGTTGCCATTGCCTTCTCCAGGAGATCTTCCTGACGCAGGGATCAAACCCAGGTCTCCTGCACTGCTGGCAGATTCTTGACAATCTGAGCCACCAGAGAGCCCCAGAACACTCTAACCTATCCTAATATAGCAAGCATTCTTGAAAGCTGATCTGAATTTAATCAGAAGCCTTTAATATTCCACTGTTTAAATATGCTTCCTGATAAAACCAAAAGCACGGATATATTTTTTTTTTTCCTGCTAAATATTTCAGCACTTGCTAAACTTAGCAAGGACATAAGATAGACTCTTCTGTGCAGGCTACTGAATAACCATAGCCTTAGAGGTTGTAGAAAGGATATGTAACCTGGTAAGCTCATGCTCTAGGCCTTATGTCTCATTCTTGAGCTGCAAGAGAATTTCCCAGCCAATTCCCAACTGGTACTTACATCTCTGGTAGTGGTCTCTAGACACTGTGTGGCACAGAATTAGGTAGAAGACATAAGTTGTTAGATGGATCATTCTTCAAATGCACAGAAATAAAGAATGAGACTTGGTACATCATTTTTTTTTTTCTAAGGAAGAAGGTAAATGCCAGCTTTAAACCTGCTTACACTGTTGCAAGCTCAAGAACTACAGGAACATGGCACTTCCTTATAGCTATATATCTGTAACTTTCTCTTCCTGGGAATGGTCCTCTGCATTAAAAGGAGGACCTCTGCATTAAAAGCTTTAGTAATTCAATCCATTTTTCCAATAGTGAATAAGATATAAAAGATCCAAGACATATGAGTCATAAGCATGCGCAGCTAAAAGACAAACATGTTTGAAAATCCCTTTTTCTAAAACATTGAGTTTTCAAAGCCATGTGTAAGTAAGCCCTTTTACTGGAGTGGTGGATTTATAAACCCATCAGTAAGTAGGTGATTGAATTTAGTGGTTGCTAATTGATTCACTACCAATTAATTTAGACAAAATAATCAAATCACTTGTTTATTTCAGGCTTACTAATGATTAAAAGTCTAATACTCCTTTAAAAACATGGTACATAGAAGCACCTCCATGTTCAGTAACTAAATAGAGCACCATTATATATTTCTGTCTCCAGCTGCCTTGGCATCTGTTCTAACTCCCTACCTTCCCCTTCCCCTCAAATCTTTTGAGTTCTTTGGGCAGTGGTAAGTCTCAGCAATGCCAAATCCTATATTTACTTTTAGAAACTGTAACAGCAGGATCTTGCTGAATTTCACCTTCAGGGGTGTCGTAGATGTTTCCAGCTTCTTGGGTCTGTTCATCATCTCCTCTGCAGTGTCCCCACTTATACTGCCTGCTAAAGTTCAAGAAAGTAAGTATTTAATCTTAGCATACCACCAAAGGGATAAAAACTACTCTCTATTATCTTTTAAATACCACCATGATTTAAATTAAAACCACAGAAGGTCCAGTCATATTAACAAGTGTTACAGTATATTAATTTCAAATAGGACAGCAAAGAATTTAAAGGAACAATCTCCCACCAAACAAATTCTAAGGCAAGGCACAATCTGAAACAGCCTAGGGCAGTGGTTTCTTGAAGACATCATACCTTTTTTGCGAGTGGGAGTTCAAACTTCAAGTCTGAAGGAATCAAGACCAAAATGTCATATTAAATGAGAAGAGAAAGAAAAAGAAAGCATTTAAATAAATTTAGGGACCTATGTTCTCCCCTCATAGATGGAGTTGTATTCCTTATAATGGCAATTACATGATTGTTCAAGGGGCCACAACCCTGTTTAAAAGGCCCACCTCATAACTTTATAATGGTGTTATCCACAAACATTCTACTCACTAATTGGACAGATGCAGAAACTTGCCAATTTATCGTAAATAAGATAGGAAATATTTATATAAGGCAATGATGTTTTCGGGACTACTATATTATAATCCCAGTTTGTACAATATGAATAAACAACATTCCAGGTATATAGAAAAATTATCCAACTATGATCATCTAAAAGCAGGCTGACAGAGTCAGATTATCTAGCTAAAACAATCTCTGTCTCAAAGATTTTTTTTTTTTAATTTAATGCTCCAGGTACCTGTTTACCCCAGTCTGTACTCCCAGTAAGTGCAAACATATTGTACACACATTCTGCTTCTCTAGTCCAAAATACTTAATCTGCTGTCAGGTGTGAGAGCACATTTATTATGTAATTGTCAACTAATTAAATCACTCCAAAAGAGAATGGCTGTCTCTGAATATCAAAGAATTAGGGCTTCCATCCCATTTAAGAACTCCAACTTTCTTATTTCTGTAGTGTTTTCTTTTGAAGTGTTGAGGGCATGTGGATAGAGCTCAAGAGGGGAAGACATGTTCCAGTTCTAACAACTACTGACCTATTTACAACAAACATTTTACAGATAGAGAAACTGAGACTCTGAGAAACTTTCTCTGAAAAAGCCAACTCAGCATGCTAAGGATGGACATGGAAGCCACACACAAATTTCTGACATCTGAGATAAGTTGTTTTTCTAGCTGTCTGTACTAACTTCATATTTTCAGATTCTATCTACTCCTCAGTGCTGCGTATGATTCCTTGCTTTTCAACTCAAATTCAAGTTCTCTCCACCACTCCTACCCAACACCTTTGCTTCCACAACCACATAACTGATCACAAGGAAGGCTCAGAGGTTAAAGTCATGCCAGGACTTACTAAGTTGAAATCTACCAGAAAACAGCACAATGCAAGCTACCTCAGAATGGTTGAGCACCTAAACTCAATGGGCATGACAACTAAGTGCCAAAAATGAATTACAGGTGCCATTTTTTTTTCAACAAATGAGTGGGCTACACGGCATTAAATACATTCAATTAATGTATTTATCCAAAAGGAGCAATTCACTTTCAGCTATGTATGTATGTATGTATTCTATCAGGATTCAGGTAGTTTCTTGTAAAGGAAATGATATATGTCTTTATTGGTCTAGAAAACAATTATTAAAGTCTTCTTCAAAACTGAAAAGCCTTTTAAGGCTAAAATTTCCTCTGTGCCTGTGCATTAGGAGAAAACCGATATCTTATTTATTCACGTTTCCTATTCTCTTTCTCCACCTTTTCCTCTTGGAGAATTTATCTCTGTCCTCATTAGTGATTCTCTCTCCTTCTGCAGGGGACTTTCTTAAGTTGTCAGCAGACCAAGAACAGCATTAAAGACTTGATCAGAGAATTAAGAAGGCCATAACTACCCTAGTGTGAAAGATTAGGGACGTGAGAACTGAGAAGGAACCCACCAACCTCTCTGCAACTTCTCAAGAGAGCCCAGCCCTTGGAACTCAGGCCATCACCCTGTCACTCTGTCTCAAGCAACAGAGTATTTGACTCAACTCAGCAAATTTTTGTTGAGTGCTTGCTACACATACCTGCTCTATCCCTCTTACTCTTCCTTCCCAATTTACCAGTAAAAATAGACTCAAAATAATATGCATAGTATTGGGTGTTAATAGAGTATATGCACATACACACACACACACAAAAAAAAACATAGTGCATGGTGTAAGATTTCTTTCACATTTCTGTCATTAAAATGTGACATAGTATACGTTTGTGTGTCCATCTGTTTAGCAGCAAATGAAGGTATATGCTATGGATAATACTGAATTTCACAAGGAGCTTTTTCAATCAAGAGGAAAGGTACATTGTCACTGGGTGTTCATTTTACTTCAAATTTCTGTGTGCTGTAGTTTGCTAAGATTTTAACTCAACAGTGATAACTATAAGAAGTCCCTGATAATAATGGCAGTATTTAATTCATCTCACTCCACATGCAAAAGCAATCTTGTAGATGAGACACAATATTGTAATTAGAAATAATAGATGGATTTAATAAATATTAAATAGTATATACATATATATATATATATATATATATATATAT
>SJYX01018748.1:156865-178754 GCA_006410675.1 Oreotragus oreotragus | reverse complement strand
TGGCACCCCACCCCAGTACTCTTGCCTGGAAAATCCAATGGACGGAGGAGCCTGGTGGGCTGCAGTCCATGGGGTCGCTAACAGTCGGACAGACTGAGCGACTTCACTTTCACTTTTCTCTTTCATGCATTGGAGAAGGAAATGGCAACCCACTCCAGTATT
The DNA here is from genome assembly GCA_006410675.1 of Oreotragus oreotragus. Classification (NCBI taxonomy): domain Eukaryota; kingdom Metazoa; phylum Chordata; class Mammalia; order Artiodactyla; family Bovidae; genus Oreotragus; species Oreotragus oreotragus. The sequence continues at coordinate 178,592 of SJYX01018748.1, read as the reverse complement.
CTTGCCTGGAGAATCCCAGGGATGGGGAGCCTGGTGGGCTGCCGTCCATGGGGTCACACAGAGTCGGACACGACTGAAGTGACTTAGCAGCAGCAGCCATTTCCTTCTTGGTAGTACCTGCAATATAGGCTCATCCTAACATCTGACCCATGAAATTAAGATGATAAGGAGTTATTGAAAGAGAAGATGAAGAGAATTTAAAAGTCATGGCTTTTTGAAATTCTAGTGTGATTTTTATAGTTGCAAGTTGATGCTTCTTCCCCTCCCCACACCTAAATGGTAAACAAGAAATAACTGGCAGAGGACAATGCATTTCAGTGAGTCCAATTATAACACTATGAGTTACATTTTGTTATTTTGATAGACTCAGATTTCAAGATCAGGTGTTCTAGACAATGTTGCTGCTGCTGCTGCTGCTGCTGCTACTACTCAATCGCTTCAGTCGTGTCCGACTCTGTGCGACTCATAGACAGCAGCCCACCAGTCTCCCCCATCTCTGGGATTCTCCAAGCAAGAACACTGGAGTGGGTTGCCATTTCCTTCTCCAATGCATGAAAGTGAAAATGAAGTCGCTCAGTAGTGTCCTACTCTTAGTGACCCCTTGGACTGTGGCCCACCAGGCTCCTCTGTCCATGGGATTTTCCAGGCAAGAGTGCTGGAGTGGGGTGCCTTTGCCTTCTCTGCTAACAAGCTCAGTTTTTAATCTTCCCAACCCAGGGATCAAACCCAGGTCTCCCACATTGCAGGCATATTCTTCACCAGCTGAGCCATAAGGGAAGCCAAAGAATATTGGAGTGGGTAGCCTATCCCTTCTCCAGGAGATCTTCTCAATCCAGGAATTGAACCAGGGTCTCCTGCATTGCAGGGGAATTCTTTACCAACTGAGCTATCAGGGAAGCCAAAATTCTGACACTTATAGTTTGTTTCCTCCTGCCGCTTAAGAGAGAGATTAAAAAATGTCTGATACTTGCAACCTATTTCCTCTATTTGGAGAACCTTAGCCTTCCTTCCTGTTACCCTCTCATTCTCCCCTTTTCTTTTAGGAGAGTTATGTTGCCTAGGGAAAGGGGCATCATTTTCATTCCGTAACTGCTTCTGAACTGATAAGGGGTGTTGTCCCTAAATTGGTGAGGCAACATATTCTCCTCATATTGAGGGTCTCTGATCCAGTTGCCCCAAGTAGTAGTTGGAGGAAGCTGCTGCAGTGGCAAGAGTCTGAGCAACCATTTGTAACTTAAAACCCTTTATGTGGCTATAAACAAATCCAGTCAAACAGTTACAGATGCAGGGAGCAAACAGCAAAAACAGAACAATCAGAAGTTAAAACTCACATTATGTACACAGTTAAGGTACAAAGTGTTGCACCAGTCCATTTTAGGGTTATTAGATGTCATCAGGTTAAGAAGAAGCATCATATATGATTGTTGCTGTCAAAGGTATTCACAGACTTGGATAAAGTTGTTTCCTTGAAGTGGAGATGCCCACCATGGGAAGCCTTCCACTGATGAAGAGGGGAGCACTCCGCAGACCCATCAGTTACACCGACTGTGGAATGCAGTGTAAGAGTGAGCCTATGACAGGAAGGCATTATCTTAAGTATCAAATGGCAGACTCAGGTTTTTGGAGTCAGCAGAAGTAGGCTCACATAGACCAGCAGGCCCATCCAGATCAAGTTCAAGGGAAGTTTTGAAGCTCACTGTCCATGCAGGAGTCCACATGGTATGCCCGCAGTCCGAGTCCCCAAAACTGAGAGAATAAGACGTCCACAGCAATGCAAAAGCATAAAGGGGTTTATTGCTAGCTTGAGCTAGGGCCCAAGTCGCATCCAACGCAGTGGAGTTGAACAAGAGCCCCGAACCCTGAATTACAGCAGTATTTATAGGTTTAGAACAAAGACAGGGAGTTGGCAAGGCGGATTGGTTGCAAGGGTTTCTTGGCATCTATTAATTGGCTAAATTTTTCCACGTGCGGGCTTGCTTAGGGGACTTTTCATGTTATCTGGGTTGGCTCCAACCAGGCTACGGGGAATATGTTGACTGGCTGAGTCCCAAGGTCAGGGGGATGATAATCTCAGTTCCTTCTGGGCAGTGACGTAGCTTTTCCCATGATTGTAGCTCTGGCCTGCTTTAGTCCTTGAAGCCTGTCATGACTTCTGTTAGGTCCTAACTTCCCCCTGTCTTTTGATCATTGAGAGGAATCCTCCTCTCCATTCTGAGACACTGCCTGATATTGCTGTCTCAGCACCATCACTTGAATTGTACTGATATGTTCTCTTACAAAGGTTATTAATCTGTTTAAAATGCATGGGCCGAAGGTAAGAATAAGTAGGAGTATAATAAGCAGGCCAAGCAGGGTAGAAATCAACGTTGTCAACCAAGGAGATTGATGTAACCAAGACTTGTGCCATCCCTGTGGGGCCTCTCACTCCCTCTTCCGTTGTGCCAGTCCTTGTCTCACTTTTGCCATGTACTCTCTTACCACCCCAGTGTGGTCTGCATAAGAACAGCATTCCTCTCCCAAGGCTGCACATAACCTGCCTTGGTGCAGGAAGATCAAGTCTAGGCCCCTTCTGTTTTGTAAAACCACTTCTGACAGTGAAGTTGGGGATTTTTCAAGGTGGCTGACTGACTGTTCTGTACGAGCAATGTCCTCATCTATGGCGGCTCACAGGGAAGTAAACCCCTGATTCTGCATAGTCAGGGATGCTATCCCTGTTCCTGCTCTGGCAATCCCAAGACCAAACGTGGTTGCTAATGTGATGGCTGTGATAGGCTCTTTCTTAACTCTGTTTTTTTCCCAATTGATTTGTTGTCTCCCCAGCCCAATTGTCATACATAACTTCTTCAGGGTGATATAAGATCTTGGGCATTACGGTTACTAATAAACAGAACTCTGCATTCCGATTAAAGACTGATGCATGTAGACATGGAGTCAGCCCAGTATGTGAACTGACCCATCAACCCCCTGCCTCGGGCATAATCCGTTTTACTTGATTTAGTTCTGTAAGATTGACTGTTCGGGAGCACAAGGAAATTCGTTCGGGTGGGACCTTACCTAAGCAAAGTCCCCTTCCTCAAACTTCTCTCATAGTGAGATCGACCTTATGTTCTCCCCAGCGACAATGAGGCGGATCTGAGCTGGTGGACAGGTTGTAAGAAACATTTAAGCCTATGGCTTCATAAAAGGGAGGGTGAAGAGTATAATAGAGCCAACAGAATTGAGTTGCCCAAGAGTTAGAATGGTTTAGGGCTTCAAAGGCTGCTTTAGCTAGATCCCATAACGGGTCCAACGTTTCTGGGCTGGAGGTGTCGAGGGCCTCTGTTTCATTAGGCTGGTCCCCTGGTCAGGAAACGGTGGGTGTAGGGCTCAGAGTTACAACTCCCTGAGTTGGACTTGCCTTAAACATTCTTTGTGGGCCCAGATTCTCTATCTGATTGGGGCCCACGCTTTGGGTCTGGATAGGTTCCATTGTCTGGCTGATAACTAGAATTCCTCCGTAATATGGACCAAGCCAATAGGGTCCCATGGTTGTTTGCAGCCCCCAGGACAGCCCAGACACCCAAGACCTCTCCTGTTTAGCTGACTCCTGATTGAATCTTATTTTCACCTGGGCTGGATGTGGTCTCCCCCCATGTCGTGTGCCCTGGTCTGTGTATGGGCATGGGGGTCCAGCATATGCAAAACTAAGTCATGGTTTCTTACCTCCCATTTGGTTTTCCCATCAGTTGAGGTTACACAACTCCAGGATTGACAGAAATAATGTTGCAAGCCCCCACAAGTTCTCCAGTTATTTAGGTGTCCCGGGCATACCCAGAATGCAGTGCCACTTCGTATGATGCCTCCTCTGGCTGGGCAATCTGCTATAAGCTCTTTAAGGTCGAAGAATAGATCTGGCCACCAAGTATTGGGGGGGGGGGTGAATTCCAGTGGTCAAATTAAGCATCTCTCGGGTTAGTCCACTCCAAAGTGTCCAGGTGATCTTGGCAGGCTGATGTGGGTTACAGTCGGCTGTCCTGGGGTGGAGAAGGATGGCCACCAGCAGGGGAGTCAGGGTGATTTGTCCCACTGGCGGACGAGCCTCATTTTTAAGGGGTTGGAGGGATGCAGCGTCACCTTCCATTCTTCTTGGGCCTTCTCCTGTTCCTCTGGAGTGGCACGACGCACGTGGTTGCAATGCACCCAGCGTCCAATTCTGTCCACCTTTAGGGCAGTGAGGGTGGTAAGGAGAATAACATAAGGGCCCTTCCATCTTGGTTCTAAGGTTTTTGACTGATGTTTCTTAACCTAGACCCAATCTCCTAGGCCCATATCATGGGACGGGATTGTTCCTTTATTTTGGCCTTCATTAACTTCTCATATCAGTGACCAGATATGTTTATGCACTTTACTTAAAGATAGCATCTCTTGTTGGAAAGTGCATATCAAAGGAGATGGCTTAGAGTTTCCCTCAAACACTGGACAAGCGGGGGTGGGGGCGAGATGGCTGTGATAGGCTCTTTCTTAACTCTGTTTTTTTCCCAATTGATTTGTTGTCTCCCCAGCCCAATTGTCATACATAACTTCTTCAGGGTGATATAAGATCTTGGGCATTACGGTTACTAATAAACAGAACTCTGCATTCCGATTAAAGACTGATGCATGTAGACATGGAGTCAGCCCAGTATGTGAACTGACCCATCAACCCCCTGCCTCGGGCATAATCCGTTTTACTTGATTTAGTTCTGTAAGATTGACTGTTCGGGAGCACAAGGAAATTCGTTCGGGTGGGACCTTACCTAAGCAAAGTCCCCTTCCTCAAACTTCTCTCATAGTGAGATCGACCTTATGTTCTCCCCAGCGACAATGAGGCGGATCTGAGCTGGTGGACAGGTTGTAAGAAACATTTAAGCCTATGGCTTCATAAAAGGGAGGGTGAAGAGTATAATAGAGCCAACAGAATTGAGTTGCCCAAGAGTTAGAATGGTTTAGGGCTTCAAAGGCTGCTTTAGCTAGATCCCATAACGGGTCCAACGTTTCTGGGCTGGAGGTGTCGAGGGCCTCTGTTTCATTAGGCTGGTCCCCTGGTCAGGAAACGGTGGGTGTAGGGCTCAGAGTTACAACTCCCTGAGTTGGACTTGCCTTAAACATTCTTTGTGGGCCCAGATTCTCTATCTGATTGGGGCCCACGCTTTGGGTCTGGATAGGTTCCATTGTCTGGCTGATAACTAGAATTCCTCCGTAATATGGACCAAGCCAATAGGGTCCCATGGTTGTTTGCAGCCCCCAGGACAGCCCAGACACCCAAGACCTCTCCTGTTTAGCTGACTCCTGATTGAATCTTATTTTCACCTGGGCTGGATGTGGTCTCCCCCCATGTCGTGTGCCCTGGTCTGTGTATGGGCATGGGGGTCCAGCATATGCAAAACTAAGTCATGGTTTCTTACCTCCCATTTGGTTTTCCCATCAGTTGAGGTTACACAACTCCAGGATTGACAGAAATAATGTTGCAAGCCCCCACAAGTTCTCCAGTTATTTAGGTGTCCCGGGCATACCCAGAATGCAGTGCCACTTCGTATGATGCCTCCTCTGGCTGGGCAATCTGCTATAAGCTCTTTAAGGTCGAAGAATAGATCTGGCCACCAAGTATTGGGGGGGGGGGTGAATTCCAGTGGTCAAATTAAGCATCTCTCGGGTTAGTCCACTCCAAAGTGTCCAGGTGATCTTGGCAGGCTGATGTGGGTTACAGTCGGCTGTCCTGGGGTGGAGAAGGATGGCCACCAGCAGGGGAGTCAGGGTGATTTGTCCCACTGGCGGACGAGCCTCATTTTTAAGGGGTTGGAGGGATGCAGCGTCACCTTCCATTCTTCTTGGGCCTTCTCCTGTTCCTCTGGAGTGGCACGACGCACGTGGTTGCAATGCACCCAGCGTCCAATTCTGTCCACCTTTAGGGCAGTGAGGGTGGTAAGGAGAATAACATAAGGGCCCTTCCATCTTGGTTCTAAGGTTTTTGACTGATGTTTCTTAACCTAGACCCAATCTCCTAGGCCCATATCATGGGACGGGATTGTTCCTTTATTTTGGCCTTCATTAACTTCTCATATCAGTGACCAGATATGTTTATGCACTTTACTTAAAGATAGCATCTCTTGTTGGAAAGTGCATATCAAAGGAGATGGCTTAGAGTTTCCCTCAAACACTGGACAAGCGGGGGTGGGGGCGGGGCGGACTCCCATAAATAATCTCAAAGGGAGTTAGATCTAATTTGTAGGGGGTGTTGTGTGCCTGAAAAAGCGCAAAGGGAAGAAGGGTCATCCAGTCCCCGCCAGTCTCTATTGCCAGCGTTGTTAAAGTCTCTTTTAGGGTTTGATTCATTCTTTTTACTTGTGCTGAGCTCTGGGGACTGTACTCGCAATGTAACTTCCATTTAGTCCCCAGGGCTGAGGCCAGTCCCTGAACAATTTGACTCACAAATGCAGGTCCATTATCAGAGCCGATAGATGCTGGCAGCCCAAACCTAGGTATTATCTCTTCTAGGAGCTCCTTAGCCAGTATTATTGATGTCTCCTTTTAGTGGGGCAAGCTTCTACCCACCCAGAAAACGTATCAACCAAAATTAACAGGTAATGGTACCCATACTTGCCTGGCCTTACCTCTGTAAAATCTATCTCCCAATGATGTCCTGGCCTTTCCCCCTGGTATCTTATACCTGTGTGCTGTCCTTTTCCCGGTCTCATCATCTGACAGGCCTTGCAGGTGCAGACTATGTCCTGTATGGTTTTCTTTTGTTAGGGAAATAGCAGCTGTGCTGTTTGTAGAAGCGTCAAAGTCTTTTTCTCTCCCAAATGGGTGGTTTGATATAAATAGGTACAGAGATGTCTGCCCAGATCGGCAGGAAGCAACAGGCTGTCATCTTGGTCCCGATACCATCCATCCTCGCCCGTAGGATGGTTGGTGTTATCCTGCATCCAGCTTAGATCGGAGGGGGAGTATATGGGGCTTGGGGGGAGAGGCCCCATCCCCGGCAGTGGTAATCCTACAGCCAGCACATGAGCTTGGCAGTCTCCAGCAGCCACCTCGTGGGCTGCTGAATCAGCAGCACGGTTGCCTCGGGCCCTGGCATCTTCTCCTTTCTGGTGTCCTGGGACATGTACTATGGATATTGCCCGGGACAAGTGGACCACTGCCAAGAGTCTGTGTATTTCAGGTAAGTTCTTAATCTCTTTTCCCTCTGCTGTCAAGAACCCCGTTCTTTATATATAGGGCCTTGAATATGCACGGTGCTGAATGCATACCGGCTGTCAGTGTAAATGGTGACTTTTTTTTCCTTTTGCCCTCTCCAGTGCTTGTATCACAGCTATCAATTCTGCTTTTTGGGCGGACGTTCCAGGGGGCAAAGCCTCGGCCTAGATGACCTTCCCAGCGTTGTCTACTATGGCTGCCCCTGCTTTTCTCTGTCCACCCTTTATATAACTGCTCCCATCTGTGAATCATATCAGCTCACTGTCCTTTAATGGCACGTCACTGAGGTCTTTTCGTATGGCGGTCACCTCAGCCAACATTTCAACACAGTCATGGAGGGGCCCGTCCTCCTCCAGGATGGGCAAAAGAGTAGCAGGATTCAGAAAACAAGGTGTCTGAAAGTGTACTCGGGGAGCATCTAGCAGCAGGGCTTGGTAATGGGTTAAGCGAGTGCTAGAAAGCCACTTACCCGGTGGCTGTTTGAGGATCCCCTCTATGGCATGGGGAGTGTAGACCAGGAGGCGCTGTCCATAGGTCAACTTGTCAGCATCATGGACAAGGAGAGCATCAGCCGTGATGATACGGAGACAGGGCGGCCATCCTGCAGCTACCGGGTCCAGCCTTTTGGAGAGATATGCCATAGGCTGCCTCCAAGGTCCCCATTGCTGTGTCAGGACTCCCTTTCCCATTCCCTGCTTTTCATCTACAAACAGTTGAAATGGCTTAGCCGGGTCAGGGAGAGCAAGGGCTGAGGCTTCTAGCAATGCCCGCCAGAGTTCCTGAAATGTCCGCCTCATTGGCTCAGTCCAAGTCCAATTCTTATTTTCTCTATTTCCTTCATATAGAGGCTGGGCCTTTTCAGCAAACCCCAGGATCCATAGCCTGCAGTACCCAACAGTCCCTAAAAACTCTCTCACCTGCCGAGGAGTCGTTGGCTCGGGGATCTGTAAAATAGTCTCTTTCGTAGCTTGAGTCAACCATCTTTGCCCCTGTTTTATTTTGTATCCTAAATAAACGACTTCCTGTTTAGCAATTTGGGCCTTCTTTGCACTTGCCTGGTACCCCAACGTTCCCAAAGTCTGGGGGAGATCGCCTGTGGCCTCTAGGCATACCTCCTTAGTAGTAGCGGCCAGCATGAGGTCCTTCACATACTGCAATAGAATAACATCGGGGTGGCTAGTCCGGTACTCACAGAGGTCCTCACCCAAAGCCTCATTGAACAACATCAGCGAGTTTTTGAATCCCTGTGGAAGGCGAGTCCACGTCAGCTGCCCTACAGTTTGGCCGTCCTCATCAGTCCATTCGAATGCGAAGATCTCTTGGCTCTGGAGGGCCAGAGGCAAACTGAAAAAGGCATCTTTTAAGTCCAAGATTGTATACCAGACGTGGTCTGGTGGCAAGCCGCTCAGGAGGGTGTATGGGTTAGGGACAGTGGGATAAATGTCATTCACCTGTTTGTTGACTTCACGAAGATCTTAGACTGGTCTAAAATCCATTCCCCCAGGCTTTTTCACAGGCAGCAGGGGAGTATTCCATGGGGACCGGCACTTTTTGAGAATCCCTATTTTCAGGAGGCACTGTATATGTGGCGTGATTCCCTGCCGGGCCTCCTGACGCATGGGGTACTGCTTTACCCTCATAGGAGTAGCATTTGTTTTTAATTTAACAATGATGGGAGATCTTTGTTTAGCCAGTCCTACTCTTGCCATCTCGGCCCAGGCCAGAGGGTATTTTTGGATCCATTGTTGCATAGCAGGGTCCCTGCTCTTTGCAGTAAGTGCATTGGTCTCTCTTTAGGGTCGGTCTAGCTGGTTTCTCCCCTCCTTTTGGCTGGGTGTCTCAAGTCTTCTGGGAATCAGGTCCCGGTCTCGTTCCCGCAAGGAAAATTTGAGCCAGCTCTTTCTGATTTTTTCGGTTTTCCTCAGCTCGGAAATCCCTTTCCTCCCATCTAATTCATTCCTCCCTCTCCTCAGGGGTCTTTCTGTTATTAAACACTCTCAGCTGCCCTCACCAGATCCTGTATCAACTGCTCTCCCAGCCTCTCTATCCTCTGTAATTTCCTCCTGATGTCCAGGGCTGCCTGGTTCATAAAAGCTAGCATAACCGCTGCGCGTGACTCATCAGCCTGGGGGTCCATGGGGGTGTACTGCCTGAAAGCTTCTATTAACCTTTCTAAAAAGGCTGCCGGGCTCTCATTCGGCTCCTGCCTCACTAGATTTACCTTAGCCAAATCTGTAGGTCTCCTAGCGGCTGCTCGGAGTCCAGCCATCAGAGTCTGGCGGTACACCTGGAGACGCTCCCTACCTTCAGCACATTCAAAATCCCAGTTCGGTCGCATCAAAGGAAACCCTTCCTCAATTAGGTGGGGCTGCCTGGTAGGTCTTCCGTCCATTCCCAGAACATGTTTCCGTGCTTCCGAAAGGATTTGCTCCCATTCCTCCATGGTGAAGAGCATCTGCAACTGCTGCTGGCAATCACCCCAAGTAGGATTGTGAATAAAAAGGATAGAATCTAAGAGATCAATAAGGCCTTGGGGTTTTTTGGAAAAAGAAGGGGTTTGAGTTTTCCAGTTATACAAATCACTTGTAGAAAACGGCCAGTACTGGTATGTTCTCTCCCCACCGGGATTTGATGGCCCGACCTGGACAGGAAACGCCCCAACGGTGGATGAAGGAGCCTCCCGGCTTCCGTCCTCAGATGAGTCTCCGCCCCCTCGGGTCCTTCCATGAGTTCCTTGGGCCAGCCCCTCTTCCCGCAGCAGAGCCGAGGGTTCCGGGTCTTTCCTTTGCTCTCCAGATGATACCTGTGGTACCTGTGGGGGCAAGGGTGGTGGAATATATGGGGGAGGCGAGATTTCAGAGTCTAGGTCACTCGGTTTGGGGTATAAGGAAGATTCTTGAAGTATCAGCTTCTTCCGTTTTTCCTGAGCTTCCTGGGTTTCTTCCTTGGATGCCTCCATGACAAGGACCTGCGGGACTGGAGCTTTGGGGGGGCTGAAAATAAAAGGTTTTAGCCAGGCCGGGGGGGGGGGGGTCCACTAAATTTTGCCAGACCAGAGTATATGGAGCTTGATCTGGATGGCCCCGTGGGTCCAGAGCCATTATTTTCTCTTTAACTGCCAGGATGACAGGCAAACCGAAAGTTCCCTCTGGAGGCTAGCCGACCTCAAATGTCGGCCACTCAGATGAGCACAGGATTATTAGTTTGCTTCTCTTCACCAGCATCGACAGGTTCTGTGCCTTGGACTTAAGATCAGAAAAATGACCAGTCATTATAGACAAAAGGGTGGAAGAACCTTGTCCCATAATGGCGAAGCCCATAATGAACACACAGAAAGCAAAGATAGCGCTGACACACAGAGAAAGGCGACAGACAGAAGACAGACAAATATCGGGCGAAAACACAGAACTAGGTCTATCCCGGGTTGCTGTTGTCCTGTTCCTCACTGAAGGGCGTCCATTGCCCACCAGATTCGGAGTTGGGAGAGACGTTCTCTCCTGATCCCTCACAGAACCAGCTGCCTTCCAGCACGAATGCTGGGCCCCGGTCTTATGCTGGCTGTTCCCTCTTGATCTCTTACAGGGCTAGCTGCCTTCCAGCGTGAGTGCTGGGCCTCGGTCTTATGCTAGACTTAACCAGACCTAACAATGGTGTTCAGATATCTTTCCTCCTAGTGAGGAAACCCCTTCTACCGGGAGAGTGTTATTCTTCCCAGTTAAAGGGATCCCGGACGAGCCCCCAGATGTTATGCCCGCGGTCCAAGTCCCCAAAACTGAGAGAATAAGACGTCCACAGCAATGCAAAAGCATAAAGGGGTTTATTGCTAGCTCGAGCTAGGGCCCAGGTCACATCCAACGCAGTGGAGTCGAACAAGAGCCCCGAGCCCTGAATTACAGCAGTTATTTATAGGTTTAGAACAAAGACAGGGAGTTGGCAAGGGCGGATTGGTTGCAAGGGTTTCTTGGCATCTGTTAATTGGCTAAATTTTTGCACGTGCAGGCTTGCTTAGGGGACTTTTCATGTTATCTGGGTTGGCTCCAACCAGGCTATGGGGAATATGCTGACTGGCTGAGTCCCAAGGTCAGGGGGATGATAATCTCAGTTCCTTCTGGGCAGTGACCCAGCTTTTCCCGTGATTGTAGCTCTGGCCTGCTTTAGTTCTTGAAGCCTGTCATGACTTCTGTTAGGTCCTAACATAAAGAAGCACTGTGGAAAGAGTCCATTAGTAGCCACTATGTCTTGGGTCCTCTGGATGACCTACTTTTCCTTCAGCAGCTCCAGCTCCCAGCAGGTCCTGAGGAGACCTGGATCCTGTCATTGTGAACTGGAGCCACAAGGTCCCAAAGCTGAAGCCCCAGTGGGTCCTGAAGAGACCTGGCTTCCATTAGTATTGACTTGCCCTTGGGTTGTCTGGAAGCCCAGACTGTCTGCAGGGACTCTGCCCCAAGGGTTCCACAAGCCAAAGCCCCAGTGGGTCCCTATATTTCCAGGCTATTTACAAACTGTTTGACCAATCTTAGCATTTCTTTTCATTGAATTGATCAAACTCAATTCAGCACCCTGGACCCCACTTTTTCTTTTAGAGACGACTTCCCTTCATCACAAAGAAACTGTAATAAACTCCATCTTTAATCAAGTCCATCTAGTCCTCTGCTGCTGCTGCTGCTAAGTCACTTCAGTCGTGTATGACTCTGTGCGACCCCATAGACAGCAGCCCACCAGCCTTCTCTGCTCTAGTCCTCTACTAGTCTCAATTTTGCTTCCAGGCAGCTGGAGCAGCAGGAAGTAGGCCAGATGAGCTTTTGATCAGCTAATCAGATAAACTAATCTGATAGAGATGAATGCCTTTTAGGAAGGTTGCTGTTTAGCCTTTTGGAAAAGGGATGCTAAAAGTAGCCCGGGTTTGGATATTAAAATTACTTGGGTCTCTTCTCAATGAAAGTTGGGAAGACTTTCACATGACTCTCATAGTAGATAATTATTCTTTAAATACATTTCAATAAATAATAACAATAATAATGATAATGCATGAGTCCTAAGTCTCTTCAGTCATGTCTGACTCTTTGTAAACCTATGGACTATAGCCCATCAGGTTCCTCTGTCCATGAGATTCTCCAGGCAAGGATACTGGAGTGGGTTGCCATGCCCTCCTCCAAGCGATCTTCCTGACTCAGGGATTAAACCCATGTCTCTTGTGTCTCCTGCATTGGCTGGCAGTTTCTTTACCACTAGTGCCATGTGAGAAGCCCAATAATGTTAATACAAAACTCCATTCTTTTTAAATTTCACTAGAACTAAGCATTGTACATATTCCCTAAACTAGGAGACAGTATCATTCAGCCTTTCAGAAATTCTGCTCATAAAAAGAAGCTGCTACTAAGCTGATAAGTCACCAGTTTTTTCCCAGGGTTTGGTTTAGGGAATTGTTTCCATCTGTGAGTGGCAAATATTCCCGCTTAGAAAATTCTCCCTTCTTCTAACATACTAAAAGCACCCCTGGAGTGCTGTAAGAACAGACAGCTGGCCTCAGGGCTTCTGGTGCTTTTCTAAGTTATAACTCTCCTCAGAGGCCCTAGGGCAAGGTGCACTCCAGTGATTTGTAGGCTTGCTGGTCGCCATTCTGCCAGCTCAGGTGAAAGACATATCTAAATTTTCCCAGCAGCCTTCTGATCCTCCCTGTGTTAAAGCCATGGGGTGTGTGTGTTTAGAAGATAACAGCTCAGGGAATATATGCAGGTCCCCAGTGTCAGACTAAACTCAGGGCATAGCAGAGGAAGAAAGCAGATAGAAATCTGGAAAAGGTGAACAAAGGTAAAGGCCAAGTTCAAAGGACAAGAGTAAGTCAAGGGAGAGTCAGGGATTCTATCCTCGGTGAATACTGAGTCAAGATCAAAGCTGGACATATAATGCCCAGAAGTGAACTCAGGACAAGGCAATGGGCTCAAATGGGCATGGAAAAGGAAAACAAACATGCAAGTGAGGAAACTTGGGTTTTGATTTCACTTTACTCTTGGATCTCCATTTTTGTATTTCTATTTTTTTAAGATTTTTTATTTTTTTAATTTTATTTTTATTTTACTTTACAATACTGTATTGGTTTTGCCATACATTGACATGAATCTGCCATGGGTGTATACGAGCTCCCAATCCTGAACCCCCCTCCCACCTGCCACCCCATATCTCTCTGGATCATTCCCGTGCACCAGCCTCAAGCATCCTGTATCCTGTATCAAACATAGACTGGTGCTTCGTTTCTTACATGATAGTATACATGTTTCAATGCCATTCTCCCAAATCATCCCACCCTCACCCTCTCCCTCAGAGTCCAAAAGTCCGTTCTATACATCTGTGTCTCTTTTGCTGTCTCGCATTTCTAAATGAAATTGTCTTATTTAGATATTACGAGTCTATGAAGGCCATATAAACAAAGTCATACACTCCAGAACAATGAACTGGAACCAATTAAATAATCAGAAAAAATACAGATGAACACAACAGCACTTTGAAACCAAGTAAAAGTCTGCCTCAGAGAATCTCTCACAGCCATCTTTAAACACTCTACTAGGCATTGTTGAAGATCCTAGAAAGAAAAACCATGCTCCTTTCCCTCTAGGAGGTTGCATCTTTGATGGAAAGAAAAGGTTCACTTTTATATGACTATATATGTGTCATGTATGTATACATATATATATATATGCTAGTTCAGAAAAACAATAACTAAAATGGCAAAAGATAACACTAAAAGCATTCCTGGGAGAGAGTTTAGGACTTCTCCAGTTACAGTGTCCACATGGTCGATCTGCTTTAGATGTATTGCTTTCCAAGGAAACACTCAGCTGGTGCTAATTCCCAATCTTAGTATAGTCAAGTCGAAGATTGGGTTTATCTGGCATTTTCAACTGTCTGAAGCTTAAAATCTTTTCATTAACTTTTGTAGCCCTTATCAACCTCCAAATATATGATATTGATTAGATCTTATTTGGGCTTCCCTGGTGGCTCAGAGGTTAAAGCGTCTGCCTCCAATGCGGGAGACCTGGGTTCGATCCCTGAGTCGGGAAGATCCCCTGGAGAAGGAAATGGCAATCCACTCCAGTATTCTTGCCTGGAGAATCCCATGGACGGAGAAGCCTAGTAGGTTACAGTCCATGGGGTCGCAAAGAGTCGGACACGACTGAGCGACTTCACCTCACCTCACCTCAAATCTTATTTAAAAAAAAAAAAAAAAGGAAAACTAAACCAGACTGTAACCTCAGATATCATGCCTGGTCAACGGCAAGATATCACTGGACATATACTCTAGGTCTAGGTCAGAAGCGGGTCCTGCCCAGTAGAAGGCAATCATTACCACAAACTTAGAAAGAATTTACTCCCCTCTACTATTAATCTAACAAGCCGTTGAGCATATACCTGCTAAGAGTGGGACTGAACAGAAGCCACGAGTTCAGTAATCAAGGCTGAGAGGCCAGAAATAGAGCTGAGTCCCATCATATGAAGATGGAGCTCTGAGGAGGGAAAATGGCCTCCTGCCTATTTCACTTTTATCCTAAGCCTGCAGCACTGAATATGGCCACAAGAATGTCAAAGGCAAATTAATTCTGCTCCTGACACGCTTGGGAAAAGAAGCTAGGATTTCACATCAGGTGAGAGTTCCCTCCAGAGTTTCACAACACTGGTGAGAGTTTCACAGTTTTTTCTCTTCATGGTGTCCCCTTTTTAAGAAGTTGTCCATTTGTACAAATGACAACAAAACTCTAGCATCAGAAATACTTAGAGAATAAAGGATTCTAGTAACTTTTCAAGTTCATCATATTTCTGTTGGTCCAAGATCACACTTGGAATCTCAGAAAATCTCTCCATTGGAAACCCCATCATCTTTCACAAACCGCCTACTTGCAAACTTGTTGGCCACAATACACTAAAGAGAAGTTTTCTGAAAAGATTTATTTCACTGAAATTTTTAACCAAGCAAGAAATTCAATATTGTGAAATCAAGAAATCATACTGGTTTAAAGTTACCAGTGACCTTACAACAAGCTAACACAGCATCAGTCACAGCCCCTTGGGTTAAAGATCTTCTGATTTGAGGATTTGCCATCCACTGAATACATCTTTCTCAATCAGTCAATAATTTTCCCTCTGCTGAGAATGATGATCTTTTTTGATACGTTTCCTCTTATGTGCAAGCTACTTGCTTTCTGCTGTTCTGGAGCCACCTACTAATGAGTTGCACCCTTGTTTCTTGTTGGAGCCATTGGCCCTCTAACCTGATGATTTTGCATATGACAGAGATTTATAGCTTCCTCCAGCTCCTACCCACATCCCACCCAAAAAACTGGGCATTGAAAATTGGTACTGAGAATCTGGGAACTTCATCTCTCACCCTTGGTTAGACAGGGTCATAGACTGCACCTACTCTATCTGAAGTGAGACAGTGCCTTTACTTCTACAAGATATAGTCACTGACGTTTCCAACCGTCCTAGAGATGTCAGAGATACTATCTATTCCACTGAACCTCTTCTTGTGAAATGAGTTGTGCTCACCTCACAACTTAGGTATCATGACATAGCTCTTCCCCTTTCATATTGTGGTGAAGTTTATTGGAACTAGAAGTGATCATCTGACTCAAGCTTAGCCAGTCGGATGCTTTCTCATGGAATTTCAGAACAGGAAGACAGAGCCTCTGGCCAGTCTGTTCTGGATACTTGAACATGGTGGCCATCTAGTACACTTTCTATGTTATAAGAGTAAATAATTCTGAAGAGATATAAGGAAATTGGTGGATACAAAGCTGAACTGTAATGCAAAATGCAAGAGATAGAGAAATCAACATTTACTGAACTTTTTTGCTCATGTTGCACATACAATGTGGGTCACCTGGGATGCTGAGTTCGTTGTGGTCTTTCAAGCACACAGGCTAATGGGAGATTTATCTTGACACATGCTTTCCAGATCACTGAGATAGGGACAGGAAAGGTAGAAAACTGCACACCGGCTCTAGTTTCCACCCCAAAGTGACAATATCACATCTGTTTACATTTCATTAGCAATACCAAGTCACTCTAACTTCAGAGGATGTGAAAAAGTGAAATTCTACCATGTTTCCAAATGGAAAAAAAATTCAATATGACTTCGATGCCATCCTTAGGCTTTTTTCCCTCCAAATAAAAATAACCGTCTTTTCTTGGCTTCCTGCTCGTATCTGAAGCTGTGGTTACCGTGGTCATTAGTGAGTGACGTTTGTTAAATCCAGTTAACACTTTTCAGTCCTTATTTTACCTTCTCTTCCATCTCTCTCTCTCTCATTCTTTCTCTCATTTGCTGCAATAAATCATTCCCTAATTACATCATTCCCTAAATACTTCAGCTTCGGCCCCAGTGCTATCACTGCTTCCCTCCAATATCCTTCTCATTTCTTTTCCTTTCCCTTCTTTTCACATCCACACAACCAAGTTCTCCTTGTGACCCATTACTCCCTGGTGAATTGTACCACATTCTCCAGTCATGCAAATCAAAATATGGAAGTCACCTATAGCTTCCTCCTTTCCTCCTTCTATCCTGTATTTTGGTTATCAGGTCTTTGCTATGATTTCTCAGTTGATTTATTATAAGAGCCTCCTAAAGTTTCTCCTGCCACCAGCATTAGCCCATGAGTCTTATTCTGCACAAATGATTAGGGTCATCTTTCTAATTACAATTATGTCACTCCCTTGCTTAAAACTTGAATAGTTTCTAAATGCTGTGAAAAGTGAAGTCGCTCAGTCATGTCCGACTCTTTGCGACCCCATGGGCTATTGTCAAAATCCTTCAGGTGCTTTATAAGGTCTTCAAGATCTGCCCATGATTACTTCACCATTATATTTATTGCCTTGACCCTCTGCATCTGAGTCATGCTCTGAATTACCTATATTTCCCAGATCTGCCCTGATCACTCAATTCTCTATGTCTTTCAGCATGGTATTGTATAGACACCTTTCCTTCCTAATCAAGTCAATTCCTCTGAGACTTGGCTCACTAATTGTTCCTTCCAGGAAGTCTTCTGGAATGCTCCCAGTCTTGATCAGAATCTCCCTGTTGTATGTTCTAAGAACAACTTGCACTTACCTCAGTCTCAACTGTGCGTTATTATATCTGCTTTTCTACTTGGCATTTCATCTTTCTTACCTACTATCAGTTTCATATGGGAAGATTCAGTTTTACTGATATTTGTATACTCAGAGTCTAATAAAATGCCTGACACATATTAGAAACTCAATAAATACCCATTAAATAAATTAATTAATCAATAAAGCCCTATATTCTTATGATCACCAAATTCAAAAACTGTGCTCAGGAAGGCAGAAAGGACAAAAATATGGCATATATATGGGGGTTTCACCGATGGCTCAGCAGATAAAGAATCGACTATATAAATATCAGTTCACTTCAGTTCAGTCAGTCAGCCGTGTTCAACTCTTTGTGACCCCATGAACCCCAGCACACCAGGCCTCCATGTCCATCACCAACTCCTGGAGTCCACCCAAACCCATGTCCAACCAGTTGGTGATGCCATCCACCATCTCATCCTCTGCCATCCCCTTCTCCTCCTGCCTTCAATCTTTCCCAGCATCAGGGTCTTTTCAAATGAGTTTGCTCTTTGCATCAGGTGGCCAAAGTAGTGGAGTTTCAGCTTCAACATCAGTCCTTCCAATGAACACCCAGGACTGATCTCCTTTAGGATGGACTGGTTGGATCTCCTTGCAGTCCAAGGGACTCTCAAGAGTCTTCTTAACACCACAATTTAAAAGTATCAATTCTTTGGTGCTCAGCTTTCTTCATAGTCCAACTCTCACATCCATACGTGACCACAGGAAAAATCATAGCCTTGACTAAATGGACCTTTGTTGGCAAAGTAATGTCTCTGCTTTTGAATATGCTGTAAAGGTTGGTCATAACCCTCCTTCCAAGGAGTAAGCGTCTTTTAATTTCATGGCTGCAATCACCACCTGCAGTGATTTGGGAGCCCAGAAAAATAAAGTCAGCCACTGTTTCCACTGTTTCCCCACCTATTTGCCATGAAGTGATGGGACTGGATGCCATGATCTTTGTTTTCTGAATGTTGAGTTTTAAGCCAACTATTTCACTCTCCTCTTTCACTTTCATAAAGAGACTCTTTAGTTCCTCTTCAATTTCTGTCATAAGGGTGCTGTCATCTGCATACCTGAGGTTATTGATATTTCTCCCAGCAATCTTAATTCCATCTTCTGCTTCCTCCAGCCCAGCGTTTCTCATGATGTACTCTGCATAGAAGTTAAATAAGCAGGGTGACAATATACAGCCTTGATGTACTCCTTTTCCTATTTGGAACCAGTCTGTTGTTCCATGTCCAGTTCTAACTGTTGCTTCCTGACCTGCATATAGATTTCTCAAGAGGCAGGTCAGGTGGTCTGGTATTCCCATCTCTTTCAGAATTTTCCACAGTTTATTGTCTGTCTCTTATACACATCTNGTCCAGTTCTAACTGTTGCTTCCTGACCTGCATATAGATTTCTCAAGAGGCAGGTCAGGTGGTCTGGTATTCCCATCTCTTTCAGAATTTCCCAGTTTATTGTGATCCACACAGTCAAAGGCTTTGGCATAGTCAATAAAGTAGAAATACATGTTTTTCTGGAACTCTCTTGCTTTCTCCATAATCCAGTGGATGTTGGCAATTTGATCTCTGGTTCCTCTGCCTTTTCTAAAACCAGCTTGAACATCTGGAAGTTCACAGTTCACGTATTGGTGAAGCCTGGCTTGGAAAATTTTGAACATTACTTTACTAGCATGTGAGATAAGTGCAACTGTGTGGTAGTTTGAACTTTCTTTGGCATTGCCTTTCTTTGGCATTGTAATGAAAACTGACCTTTTCCAGCCCTGTGGCTACTGCTGAATTTTCCAAATTTGTTAGCATATTGAGTGCAGCGCTCTCACAGCGTCATCTTTCAAGATTTGAAATAGCTCAACTGGAATTCCATCACTTCTGTGATGCTTTTTAAGGCCCACTTGACTTCCCATTCCAGGATGTCTGGCTCTAGGTGAATGATCACACCATTATGATTATCTGGGTCGTGAAGATCTTTTTTGTACAGTTCTCTGTATTCTTGCCACCTCTTCTTAGTATCTTCTGCTTCTGTTAGGTCCATACCATTTCTGTCCCTTATTGAGCCCATCTTTGTACACACACACACACACATATGGCTGCTGCTCAGTAGTGTCTGATTCTTTGAGACCCCATAGACTATACCCCACCAGGCTCCTCTGTCCATGGGATTTCCCAGGCAAGAATACTGGAATGGGTTTCCATTTCCTCCTTCACTAAAGGTGAATATATGCATATGTCCTATGTAATTACCTCCACAAAGTAATTATCCAGCAGTGATGCCCTTTCTTGGATCTCTGGGTAGTTCATGCTACACTCTGTCCTTCTGTGATACTTCCCTTTCTTTTACCTTTGAGATTCAATCTGAGGTATAGATGACTTATAAGGTTCATAATGCTTATAACTGTGTGTCAACTTGCTATTATAAACTAAAAATATCTATTGAAGGCCTATGTGTTGGTTTCCCAGGACATGCAAAACTGCTGCCCTCAAGGAATTACAGCCTAAGCCAGGAGCTAAGTTCTAGGCTTAAGGGAAAGAGCACTTACTGTAAAGAAACAGCATTGCAGAATAGGAAACAGCTTGAGAGCTAAAGTCTGAATATCTCAATCTGAGTCTCAGCCCTTCCTTAATATCACACAACATCTGACCAGCACTTACCTCTCTTTTCTATGACTTCACTTTCTACTTGGCAAAGTGTGTAAAATAATAAGGTAATATTAAAAGATAAAATGTAGGTTATGATAATCCCATGAAATTTAATCAGTATGAAAATACTTTATAATAATAGCTATCATTTACTGCACATCACCTAGATCCTTAATTTTACATTCACAATATTAATTTTATCTAATTGGCTACAAGCCAATGTAGTAAACTCCATGATACAGAAGTAGAAATAGTGGTTCAGAGAGGTCAAGTAACTCCTCTAATATCACAGAGTAGATAGATCATACCAGGATTCAAACCCTGATCTCTACTATCCAAAGGCCAGGAATGCTAACCATTATATACACTGCCTACCTACAAACAGTCACGTAAATGTAATTCATGTACTCAATTGTTCATATATAAGCAGTATGATAAAGTATAGCTCATACTATAAATAAAAGTTGACAATCAAGTTGTTTAGATTTTTCCATGTGTAAAATGAGTGATTTGGGTCATAATAAATGAGACACACTGAGACCCAAACAAGACTGTGTATCAAGCACTCTGCACAGCAGAGAGTACACATTCAAAAATAAATACATATTCAATCATTATTGTTATTAGATTATTGCTTAGTTTCTTTCTCTATCATGTTTATATAATTCTGTGACATCCCATTCAAAGGGCTAGGGAAACAAAGCATGAGATTTATATTAGATACAAACTTATAAACTACTCACTTATTTATGGAGGTCCTGAGGTAGTGGAAGTTTTGGGGGACTCTAAGGAACTCATGTTCAGATAGGCCACAACAATTATCCAGGAAACTTGTTACCATTTTGCAGGTGTTGAGAACCTTCTCCCTACTTTTTTAAAAAGCCCAGGCTTAGAATTAATTATCCAGCTAACTAAGAGCACAATATGTTCCTGCTCTTCCCTGGACACAATGCTACAGGAAGGGTAACTGAACATTTTGTTTATCTAGTAGGAAGAGGGCAGTGGAATTGGCCTGGTTTTGACCACCCTATTCCAAGAACACCAAAGTATTTAAAAAAAAAAAAAAACTTTAAAATTCTCATTTGTTGTAGACTGTTGGCCACCACCACCCTTCTTTTGTAATAAGCTCAGCTTATGAGGTACAACAAGCAAGTCAGAAATAAACAAGCATCGCTGTCCATTTGGAGAGACAGGTAGACAAGAAGACAAAAATCCAGGGAGTAAGCCAAGATTTTATGGCCTGATATACATCAAAATCTAGAGGATACAGCATGAGTCATGATGAAAGTTAATGCTATGTAGGTGGAGTCTGAAAAAACAAGAGTTAACATGACATACAAGGCTTCTTTTATAGACCAGTCTAGTTAACTCTTGGAGAAGGCAGTGGCACCCCACTCTAATACTTTCACCTGAAAAATCCCATGGACAGAGGAGCCTGGTGGGCTGCAGTCCATGGGGTCGCTAGGAGTAGGACACGACTGAGCAACTTCACTTTCATGCATTGGAGAAGGAAATGGCAACCCACTCCAGTGTTCTTGCCTGGAGAATCCCAGGGATGGAGGGGCTGGTGGGCTGCCATCTATAGGGTTGCACAGAGTCAGACATGATTGAAGTGACTTAGCAGCAGCAGCTAGCTAACCCTTACAATCTTGTGGGGCATGCTGCTGCTGCTAAGTCACTTCAGTCGTGTCCGACTCTGTGTGACCCCATAGACGGCAGCCCACCAGGCTCCCCCGTCCCTGGGA
>SJYX01018748.1:129431-147668 GCA_006410675.1 Oreotragus oreotragus | reverse complement strand
TATTGCTGAAGCCTGGCTTGGAGAATTTTGAGCATTACTTTACCAGTGTGTGAGATGAGTGAAATTGTGCGGTAGTTTGAGCATTCTTTGGCATTGCCTTTCTTTGGAATTGGAATGAAAACTGACCTTTTCCAGTCCTGTGGCCACGGCTGAGTTTTCCAAATGTGCTGGCATATTGAGTGCAGTGCTTTCACAGCATCATCTTCCAGGATTTGAAACAGCTCAACTGGAATTCCATCACCTCCACTAGCTTTGTTCTTAGTGATGCTTTCTAAGGCCCACTTGACTTCACATTCCAAGATGTCTGGCTCTAGATGAGTGATCACATCCTCATGAGTATCTGGGTCATGAAGATCTTTTTTGTACAGTTCTTCCATGTATTCTTGCCACCTCTTCTTAATATCTTCTGCTTCTGTTAGGTCCATACCATTTCTGTCCTTTCTGGAGCCCATCTTTGCATGAAATGTTCCCTTGGTTTCTCTAATTTTCTTGAAGAGATCTGTAGTCTTTCCCATTCTGTTGTTTTCCTCTATTTCTTTGCATTGATCACTGAAGCAGGCTTTCTTATCTCTTCTTGCTATTGTCTGGAACTCTGCATTCAGATGCTTATATCTTTCCTTTTCTCCTTTGCTTTTCGCCTCTCTTCTTTTCACAGCTATTTGTAAGGCTTCTTCAGACAGCCATTTTGCTTTTTTGCATTTCTTTTCCATGGGGATGGTCTTGATCCCTGTCTCCTCTACAATGTCGTGAACCTCATTCCATAGTTCATCAGGCAACTCTATCAGATCTAGGCCCTCAAATCTATTTCTCACTTCCACTGTATAATCATAAGGGATTTGATTTAGGTCATACCTGAATGGCCTAGTGGATTTCCTTACTTTCTTCAATTTAAGTCTGAATTTGGTAATAAGGAGTTCATGACCTGAGCCACAGTCAGCTCCTGGTCTTGTTTTTGTTGACTGTATAGAGCTTCTCCATCTTTGGCTGCATAGAATATAATCAACCTGATTTCGGTGTTGACCATCTGGTGATGTCCATGTGTAGAGTCTTCTCTTGTGTTGCTGGAAGAGGGTGTTTGCTATGACCAGTGCATTTTCTTGGCAAAACTCTATTAGTCTTTGCCCTGCTTCATTCCAAGGCCAAATTTACCTGTTACTCCAGGTGTTTCTTGACTTCCTACTTTAGCATTCCAGTCCCCTATAATGAAAAGGACATCTTTTTTGGGTGTTAGTTTATGGGTAGACAGTGCCATTTTATCCTGAAGTATATTTTTTAGTGTCACATAATGGAAGAAAGACTCCTAATTCAAGCAAATCTTTAAGTACAAAGAAGGCAGGGCCTTTTGAGGAATTCTGAGAACATATTCAACAGTGGTCTTAGATCTATTTGAGCTGCTATCACAAAATATAAAATACCATAATCTAGGTGGCTTAAACAATGAACATTTCTCATAATTCTAGAAGTTGTGAAGTCCAAGATCAGGGTGCCAGCAGTTTTGGTGTCTAATGGAGCCCATTTCTTGTTCATAGACAACCATCTTCCTACTGTGTCCTCACATGATAGATGGGATAAATACCTCTTTTTAAGTGTATTAATTCCATTTATGAGAGCTCTCTCCTCATGGCCTAATCACCTCCCCAAAGCCCCACTTCTAAGTACCATCACAATGGGGATTAGATTTCAACAAATGTATTTTAGGGAACAAAAACATTAAGTCTATAGCACCTTTTGATTAAATGAAATAATGATAAATTTGTATTAAGTAGAATTTGTAGCTCCATCCTTTCCAAAAAAAGAGACAAAAGAGAAAACAGAAAATCATGCAGAACAGTGATTAAGAACTTAGAAGTCAAACAGACCTGATGTTGATCTCAAAACCCAGCAACTTTGGAAAAGCTACTTAAACTCCCTAAACTGGATTTTCCTTTAATAAATGGAAGTAATAACAATACCTACTTCATAACATTATTGTAAGTATTAAATTGATATTATATTCAGGCAGAAGGAAAATGATACCAAATGGAAATAAAGATAGACACAAGGAGTAAAGAGCACTAAAATGGCAATAAAATGAAAAAATACATTATTCTTTTATTTTTAATATACTTTAAAAGACAATTAAATGTTTAAACACAAATAATAGTAAGATTAAACAAGGTTTAAAGCAGTTGTAAAACTGGTCATGAAGAAAAACCACAAAAGTTGGATGAGGAGAAAAAGATGTATACTACTGAAAAATTCATGCAATGTTCATTAAGTGGTACAATTTTACCTGAAGCTATAATGTGATAAGTTAAACAAGGCTATGGTTTTTCCAGTAGTCATGTATGGATATGAGATTTGGACTGTGAAGAATGCTGAGCACCAAAGAATTGATGCTTTTGAACTGTGGTGTTGGAGAAGACTCTTGAGAGTTCCTTGGACTGCAAGGAGATCCAACCAGTCCATTCTGAAGGAGATCAGCCCTGGGATTTCTTTGGAAGGAATGATGCTAAAGCTGAAACTCCAGTACTTTGGCCACCTCATGCGAAGAGTTGACTCATTGGAAAATACTTTGTTGCTGGGAGGGATTGGGGGCAGGAGAAGAAGGGGACGACTGAGGATGAGATGGCTGGATGGCATCACGGACTCGATGGACGCGAGTCTGAATGAACTCCAGGAATTGGTAATGGACAGGGAGGCCTGGCGTGCTGTGATTCATGGGGTCGCAAAGAGTCGGACACGACTGAGCGACTGAACTGAACTGAACTGAAAGATGTATAATATAAAACCTAAAGCAAATACTATAATAAAGAGTTATAACTATCCAATTAACAATTCAGATAAAATAGAATCATAAATATATTAAGTCAATCCAACAGAAGGATGATAACAGGGGAACAAAGGAATTTTTTTAAAATGGATGAGACAAACAAAAAGCAAGTAGCAAAGTGATCAGTTTAAATCAAAACATACCAATAATTACAGAAAGATTTTTTAAAGATATTTCTAAACATCCTATAGATCAAAAAACAAAAATCAAAGAGGATATTAGAAAGTACCTTAAACTGGATCAAAATAAAAACACATCATATCAACGTCTCGAATTTTGTGGTACATTGATTAGGAGCAAATTTATGGTACTAAACCCTTATTTTAGAAAAGATGGACTTAATGAATGACTTTAAGTATCTAGAAAAACAAGAACTCAAATTAATTAATCTCAAAGTAATTAGAAAGTATAATTATCAAAGTAAAAATGAAATAGAAAAAAAGAAAACCAATAGAAAAATGAAATTGAACCAAAAGTTGGTTCTTTGAGGTCATTTAAATTGACAGACCTCTGGTCAAACATACTAGAGAATAAAAAGACAAATTAGCAGCATCAGGAATGAAAGACATAACAATTCTACAGATTCTATAGATATGAAAGAACAATAAGGAACTTTGAAAATTTTTATGATTTGAAATACACAACGTTCTAAATATCACACAAAAAGAAACCAGTATCCTGAGTATTTCTATATCTATTAAAGAGACCAGATTTGTAGTTAATAACTTTCAACAAAATAAATTCCAAGTCTAGATGACTTCAGTGGTTATTTCTACCAAATTTTTAAGAAAGAAATAATATCAATTCAATAAACACCGTTCCATAAAATTGAAGAAGAGGGAATACATTCCACCTCATCCTGTGAGGCCACTGTTAGTTTGATACCAAAACATAACGAAGTCATTACAAAAAGAAAACTGATGACCAATGCCCCTTATGAATATTAATGTAAATACTCTAAATAAAATTTTAAGCAATGGAATACAATATATAGAAAGAAAATATATCATGACCAAATGGGGTTTAGCCCAGAGATAAAAGTTTAGTTTCACAATCAAAAAAATGAAATCAATATAAAATTTTTTAGAATCAATAAAATTTATTATCTTAACAAAAATACACATGATTATCTTAATAGATGTAAAAAATCATTTCCTAAAATCTAACACCCACTCCAGATTTTTAAAAAAAGAAACTTTCAGTCAAATTGCAATATAAGGCAACTTTCTGAATCTAAATAAAGGGCATCTATCAAAAACTTAGAGCTAATATACTTAGTGATGTTAAAACAGACTCTTCCAAATATCAGGAAAAGTACAAGAATGACCACTTTCAACACTTATTGTACATTGTACTTATTTACTATCACAAGGCAAGAAAAAGAAACAAAATGAATGCAGACTGGAAGGAAGAAATAAAACCCAGTACCTGTGAATGTGACCTTTTTGGAAATAGGGCCTTTGCAGATGCAATCAAGTTAGGATGAGGTCAAACTGGATTAGGGTGAGTTCTCATTCAAATGACTGTCAACTTTATAATACGAAGGAAATTAGGACACAGATATGCAGAAAAGAAAGATATGTGAAATGGAGGCAGAAATCAGAGTAATATAGCTATGAGCTAAGACACACCAAAGATGGCTGTCAACTACCATCTACATGTAGTATGACTTCTATAGCTATTCAAGGGCAAATCTGAAATTCAAAGAGCAGAAAATCAATAGAGATTTATTAATACTCTATGCCAGGCACTTTATACACTGCATCATTTAATTTTCTTAATGATCCAAGGGAGGGGTTAAATTGTCTCTAAACAGACAAGGAAACTACTAACCTTCAAAGGAATTAAGTAATTTACATGAATGAAAAGTAGAATTTGTATTCAAACTCGTTTGCCAGACTCTCAACCATTCAGTTTCTAATCAACAAAATACCAAATTGAATTAATCTGATTCCTGTGTACTCCACTTAAAAATATCTGTCCACTTTGAAAGGATGGGAGAAGTGGCAGAGGATAAATAGCTTATTAAATAAATGCTCATTGATTTTCATCATTCAATTATGACCGAAGTTTGATCAGACAACTATTTATAAAGCCCAGGCAAAGTGCCCTACACCAAGCTCTCATAGCAATATATATTTATTATAAAGCCAAAGACATAAAATTTTTGAGTTATGAGGAACTACATGCATCTTTAGTACAATGACTTATTTTATACCTAAGGGGAGGAAAGCCCCCAGACAGATGGAATTACCTGCCCAAACTCAAAAGAAACAACTTAAGGCTCTTGACTCCTGCTCTACACTGAATTTATTACTGGAAATTTGGCAGAACTCCAAAGCTATGTAAACATTTTCACCAGTCTTTGATCTCCACATGTGAAAAGAAAATAAATAAAAATATTACATGACAAAAAACTAAGAATAAAAACATTAATAAGGATAAATTATTATAATCTACTTGTTTCCAGGAGGATGCATCAAGTCTTTTGTAGTCCTGTTTTGTATTCATCTTCGCACTCAACAAGACAGACATGATATATATTCAAAGCAGAGATTAATGTATTCATTCAACATAGACAAAATTATCACTATATAGTTTTTCCACTGATAACTTTATTATTAAAAATCACCTCAAACCGGATTAAAGACTTAAACATCAGATTTGAAACCATAAAACTCCTGAAAGAAAACATTAGGAAAAAACTTCTTGATATTGGTCTTGGCAATGAATTCTTGGATATAACACCAAAAGCACAGGCAACAATAGCAAAAATAGATAAGTGGGATTGCATCAAAGTGAAAAGCTTCTGAACAGCAATAGAATCAACAAACTAATAGGTAACCTAGGTAATGGTAGAAAATATTTGCAATACATGAGTATTTGGAACTATATCTATAAGATATGACATATAGAAATGAGTGAGTGTATCAAAATTTATTAAATATCTTTAATGAAACCAGTATCTAACAAACTATTGGGGAATTTTAAAAAATCCCTCAAACTGATGTCCATATTAGAGGAGACAGTGTTTCTTTTGTTTTTCTAAGACCACATAGAACATTCCATATTGGAAACTATACCTAATAAAGGAATGTATATAATAAAGGATTATTATCCAAAATTTGTATGGAACTCTTACAACTCAAAAGTTTAAAAAAAAAAAAAAAACAGTTGATTAATTAAATAAATCTAAGAACCTGAACAGACATGTCTCCAAAGAAGATATACAGATGGCCACCAGGTTATGAAGAGGTGCTCATCATCACTCATTATCATTAATCATCCAGGAAATGCAAGTGAAACCCATAATGAGATGGTTTTTCACACTAAAGATGGAGACTGTCAACAAAACAAAGAGCAAGTGTTTGTGAAGATATGAAGAAAAGAGACTCTCCTATATTACTGGTGAGAATGTACACTGGTGTAGTAACTATAGAAAATAGTACAGAGGTTCCTCAAAAAGAGAACTACCATATGAACCAAGAATCTCACTTTTAGGTATATATTCAAAGGAATTTAAGATCTTAAAGAGATACCTGCATTCCCAGGTTATTTTCCAGCATTATTCAGAATAGCCAAGGCATGGAAGCAAACTGTCCACTAATAGACACATGGACAAAGAAAATGTGCTAAACATACAAAAAGAAGACTAACAATAAAATAAATCATGCAACTACCATATGAACCAAAAATCTCACTTTTAGGTATATATTCAAAGGAATTTAAGATCTTAAAGAGATACCTGCATTCCCAGGTTATTTTCCAGCATTATTCAGAATAGCCAAGGCATGGAAGCAAACTGTCCACTAATAGACACATGGACAAAGAAAATGTGCTAAACATACAAAAAGAAGACTAACAATAAAATAAATCATGCTCTTTGCAATATGAATGAACCTGGAAGACATTATGCTAAGTGAAATAAGCCATACACAGAAGGATAAATACTACATGATCCTATTTACATGAGGGATCTAAAATAGCCAGACCCATAGAAGCAGAGAGCAGAATGGCAGTTGCCAGGTATTGGGGGGAGGGGCAAGCCAGGAGGCCAAACGTTACAAAGTTTCAGTTAAGCAAGATAAACATCTTAAGAGATCTATACAGACTATAGTACCTATAGTTAAGAACTGGAGAATGGAATGGCAACCCACTCCAGTATCTTGCCTGGAAATCCCATGGACAGAGCAGCCTGGTGTATTATTCTCCATGGGGTCACAAAGAGTCAGACACGACTTAGCAACTAAACAACAGTTAACAATAGGGCTTCCCTAATGACTCATAGTATTTTATATTAAAAACTTTAAAGAATATAGAACTTATGTTCTCATAAATGTAATATTAATAAAGAAGGGGCAAATCTTTTGAAGGTGATGGACATGTTATGGCATAGGTTGTGGTGAAGTCTTATTTCCAAACGCATTATATAAAGCATTCTGAAAGCTAATAACACATCAGCAAAGTGTTTTTTCTTTTTTAATTAGCAACTATAAAGTAGTATGCTACATAGTAACAGTAATAATAATGATGAATCTTTTTTGTGTTATTCTTTCTCTTGTCTCAGCAAAGTATTTTTGTTCTAAAAGAAAACTACAGAAATTGTTTTTCTCTTGCTATGAAAATAGGCATTGTGTAATGAAAAGACCATTTGGCTGAGGCCTGAACACCCAGGTTGTAGACTGGGCTATGTCAATACCTTTATTACTTTGAAAAAATTCCTAAAACTGTTCTGCAGCTCTTTCTGAGGTTTTTTTCATG
Organism: Oreotragus oreotragus; assembly: GCA_006410675.1. Taxonomy (NCBI): domain Eukaryota; kingdom Metazoa; phylum Chordata; class Mammalia; order Artiodactyla; family Bovidae; genus Oreotragus; species Oreotragus oreotragus. The sequence goes on along the minus strand of SJYX01018748.1, from coordinate 140,095 downwards.
TTAATCTGAGGTATTGCATGTCAATTACACTTCAAAAACAAACTCATAGAGAAAGAGATCACATTTGTCCATAGGAGAGACAGAGGGATAGGGGTATGGGGAATTGGATAAGGGCAATCAAAAGATACAAATTGCCAGTTATAAAATAAATAAGTACTAGGGATATAATATACAACATGATAAATATACTTAACACTGCCATATGCCATATCTGAGGCTTCTCTGATGGCTCAGCTGTAAAGAATCTACCTGAATGCAGGAGACACAGGAGACACAGGTTTGATCCCTGAGTCAGGAAGATCCCCTGGAGATGGAAATGGTAAACCAACTCCAGTATTCTTGCCTGGAAAATTCCATGGACAGAGGATCCTGACAGGCTACAGTTCGTGGGGTTGCACAGATTCGGACATAACTGAGCAACTGAGCAGGCACAAACACGTGCTGTTTCTGAAGGGTTTCCCTGGTGGCTCAATGGTAAGGAACCTGCCTGCCAATGCAGGAGATTCAGGTTTGATTCCTGGGTGGGGAAGATCCTGTGGAAAAGGAAGTGGCAACCCACTGCAGTATTCTTGCCTGGGAAATCCCATGGACAGAGGAACCTGGCAGATTATAGTCCTAGGGTCTCAGAAGCCGTGTACATAACTTAGCAATTAAACAACAACAACATGCTATATCTGAAAGTTAAGAAGGTAAATCCTAAGCATTCTCATCATAAAAAAATTTTTTTCTATTTCTTTAACTTTGTAACTATGTGAGATGATGAATGTTGACTAAACTTATTGTGGTGATGGTTTCATGACATATATAAGTCAAATCACTAGCTGTACACCTTAAACTGATAGTGTGTGTGTGTGAGTACATGCTAAATCACTTCAGTTGTGTCCGACTCTTTGCAACTCTATGGACTATAGCCTACCAGGTTCCTCTGTCCATTGGATTCCCTAGGCAAGGATACTGGAGTATGTTGCCATCCCCTCCTCCAGGGGAATCTTCCTGACCCAGGGATCGAACCCACGTCTACTGCGGCTACTGCGTTGCAGGCAGATTATTTTACTGCTGAACCACTGGGGAATTCCCCAAACTGACAGAGTTCTCTACATTAATTATATGTATCTCAATAAAAGTGAAAGAAAAAATATGGTGGTTAACCCGTAGATTAATGGATATGTATGGTATCTTCTGGCTCTAAAATTCTAGCATTTTATAAAATGCTATAAGCTTCCCTCTGGCAAAAAAAAAAAAAAAGAGCTAACATTATATTGCAATAGCTTATTAATTACACACACTCACACATACACACGCACACACCATGGAATATATCAGTATCTCTCTTCCGCAACAACAGAGAAATAATCCGGTATCCCAGGCCCAAGGATGGAGAGAGAGGTGCTGTCTGATATGAAGATAATTGTTTCTTATGTGGAATTTCAGCTCGCACATACTACCTGAGCACTTGAGCATGTCCCCCTGACCACTGATGATAATAACCAGAGGGAAAGCAGTTAATCTCTTCCCAAGATTCATCAATATCTCTTCAATTACTAAAACTAGAAGTGTCAGGTTGCTAACTGACAAGGGGCAATGTTCACTACCACTCCCAGTTCTACAGAAAGGAGCTAAGCAGAGCCATATACAAGCATCCAAAGCAACGACTAAACCATGATGTCATGTCCTCTAGAAGCCCTGTCTCTGCTTCCCCTTTTGGTTTCACATCAATTGCTGACCTCAGTAAGACTGCAGCCACAAAAGAAATGGAGCATCTGCAAAGTTCCACACAGGCAGCTAAGCGGCTGAACCCTTACCTACAACTGACACTCACAGCCCCACTGCCATCACAGGTATCTTTTGGTTAAAATTAACAAAACCTCTTTCATCTAAAAGGATGTCACATTTTGTGAGACTTTCCTCCCAAACCTATGTGGATGGGACTGCCAGGATGCATACAAAGAAAACCACTGCACCATCCCTAATTGGCCAATACAGAAATGAATGTGGATAAAAGCATGCTGGAAAAGGGCAGGATTCTAATAATCTCCTATTATTTGGGGATGTTTTGCCAGCTGGCAGAGCCAAATCCATGCACATTCTCAGCCAGTTCTCATCTTTGGGATGCAGTGAGGTGAAAACAAAGGGATCAACCTGGATTTCAGATTCATTCAAATGAGCAGTTCACATTCAGTGTTCCCAGACTCACTGTGGGCCTCCTTCAGTTAACAGACCTAGGTCTAATGCCTGAAACCATAAAGAGAAACTGGGCCAGTGTAGTGCCAAGGTTAAAATTTTCAAAATCAGAGCATAAATGTCTAAAGATCTAACCTACAAAATCACTCTACATATATGAAAAGTTTTATGCAAAGGATATTTATTGCAATATCTAAAATACCCCATAATTAGAAACACTAATATCCCCAAATGATGTTTAATTAGCTATGTAATATCCATTTCACAGAGTATTTTGAAGCCCTTGAAAATATTGGCATTGAGTTTATAATAATACAGAAAATCCATGGATTAAAAAAGGAGATACAGAATTGTAAATACATAACATTATGTCAAATAAATGAAAGAATAATTTTGAAAAGTTAAAAACAAAGTCTAGAAAGAAAAAATACCAAAATACTAGAAAAGAATTAACTGTTTTTTCTTTGGTTGGTAGGACTCTGAGTGACTTTTGTTTGTTTGTTTCATTTTCCTTTATTTTCTAACTATTTAATGAAATATCTGCTGTCTCAATAACGGAAAAGAAATAAAAAGACTAAATGAAGTTTTTGACCAAGTTCTAAGCTAAAAACTTAATTAGTTAAGTTAGCTTTCCTTTTTTGTATGTATTTTGAGCAGGCCTACAAATTTCGAAGATGCCTGGCACGAGATGATTTCTAGGGCTACAGCTCCTCCCTCGGGGCTTCCCTGGTGGCTCAGAGGTTAAACGTCTGCCTCCAATGCGGGAGACCCAGGTTCGATCCCTGGGTTGGGAAGATCCCCTGGAGCAGGAAATGGCAACCCACTCCGGTATTCTTGCCTGGAGAATCCCACGGACGGAGAAGCCTGGTAGGCTACAGCCCACAGGGTCGCAAACAGTCGGACACGACTGAGCGACTTCACACACACACACACAGCTCCTCCCTCAGCCATCTCGAATCTACCTCCAACAACTTATCAGAGGTTTAAGTTCAGGTCGTTCTTCAAGGTACCAAGAGAAAACTCATTGCCTGGTGCTACTTTGACCCTGCTGCCAAGCCTTGAATTACAGACTACGAGCACTATGGAAATAGCCCTATTTGGTGAGGTGTGTGTTTTTTCAAGTATATATAATTGTATTCACTTATTTTTGGCCATGCTGGGTCTTCGTTGCTGCGTGGGCTTTTTCTCTAGTTGTGGCGAGAAGGGGTTACTCTCCAACTGCTGTGCCCAGGCTTCTCATTGTGGTGACTTCTGCTGCGGAGCATGGGCTCTGGGGCACATGGGATTCGTAGCTGTGGCACATGGGCCCAGCTGTTGTGGCTCGCAGGCTCTAAAGCACAGGCTCAGTAGTTCTGGTGCATGGGCTTAGTTGCTCCTTGGCACGTGGGAATCTTCCTGGACCCCAGGGATCAAACCCCTGTCCCTGCCCTGGCAGGCAGATTCTTTACCACTGAACCACCAGGGAAGTCTGAGGTATGTTTTTTATCAGACTGCTTTTAAGAAGATAAGCTAATAGCTGGGCTGCAAGTAGAGACAACCATAGGCAAACTGAAGAGAAAGAGCAGCAAGCTGTATAAATTCAGATGTACCTGCCTGCAGCTCATGTGCCTGACAATGAGCCACTACACATCCAAATGACTGAACCTCTCAATTGCTTTTAATTTTGCACTATTGTATTATAGTGACCAGCAATAAGTTCCTCCTAGTTAAACCAGATCTAAGCGGGTAATTGAGCTAGCTAATAAAGAATCTTTTTGAATTCACATGGTGACTCTAGAGTTAAAAAAAATCCTGCAGAAAGAATAATACTCTAATCTTATTCTTTTTTTTTAGCTGGATGGACTGTGATCTGTGATTACATACAGGTGTGAATTGGCTTATTATAGTTGCAAAAAAAAAAAGAAAAGAAACCTATTTCAATCAAATAGGTGAATTTATTATAAGGTTATAAAGATGTTTCATGGAAACAAGAGAAGCAGATACATCTCAGGAACAAACTGGAAGTGTAAACTAGAATCTATGGGGAACCTAGAAAGACTTCCTCCTAGTTTAGTTCTCCATATCTCTGTGCTTCTGCCTCATTAATTTTTTTAAAATCTCTGTTTTTCCCATTTATTGGCTACAGACCTGGCTATAGACCTTATTTACAGGTCCAATCACCCAAAGAAAAACTGACTCTCTCTGCCTTTCTCTGTATAAAACCTAAAATAATGTGACAAATCTAAGACTAAGCATATCTGTTACTTCAGTAAGAATAAAACATATGTGTTCATTTATTAAAAGAAAAGGTCTTCTATATTTTATCACAAAGCAAAACCCACTATACACTGTAAATGTAAATCAATCATAAATATTAATTTAGAAAATTTTTAAGTGAAATGATAAATTGCTTTCTTACTATAAAAGCAAGTCAGAATCTGTGATCTCAGTATCACACTGATTAAACAAATGGCGAAAAGCATAATATATGGTGAAAAAAGAATAAAGTTTTAAAATAGTAAAGGTTACAATTCTCAGTAAATCTATAATAATATGAATGCCTATGTATTATTAAAAACAGTATTGATATTCACAAATAAAAACTAGTGAATATTCAAGGAAGAAAGAGAAACACGATAAAAGAAGAAAATAAAGACAGGAAGACTATGCTTTCTTTCAAGTATCATGTAAAAATTCAAAAAGCTATTAGGCCATGAAAAAATTCAGTGAAGATATAATCAATTCTGATGGGAGGATGATTTGAGAGGCTTCACAGAGGAAGCAATGGCAAAGTGCACTTTGAATTAACCCAAAATGTAAAGCAGCAGCCCCAAATAACAGAAAGAAATGTCCAAAACCCAAGACAAGATTCACAACTCCTCCTCCAATTTATGGCCCCCAATTTTCTCCAAAACCACTGCAGATGGTGGCTACAGCCATGAAATTAAAAGACACTTGCCTCTTGGAAGAAAAACCTAGACAGCATATTAAAAAGCAGAGACATTACTTTGCTGACAAAGGTCCTTACAATCAAAGCCACGGTTTTTCCAGTAGTCACGTATGGATGTGAGAGTTAAACCATAGAGAAGGCTTAACGCTGAAGAACTATTGCTTTTGAACTGTGGTGTTGGAGAAGACTCTCGAGAGTACCTTGGACTGCAAGATCAAATCAGTCAATTCTAAAGGAAATCAGTCTTGAATGTTCATTGGAAGGACTGATGTTGAAGCTGAAGCTCCAATACTTTGGCCAACTGATGCAAAGAACTGACTCACTGGAAAAGACCCTGATGCTGGGAAAGATGAAGGCAGGAGAAGGGGACGACAGAGGATGAGATGGCAGCACTGACTCAATGGACATGAGTTTGAGCAAGCTCTGGGAGATGATGAAGAACAGAGAAGCCTGGCATGCTTCAGTCCATGGGGTCACAAAGAGCTGGACATGACTGAGTGACTGAACAACTTCCTCTTAGGCTTCCCAGGTTGAGTAGTGGTAAAGAATCTGCCTGCCAATGTGGGAGACAAAAAAGGCCCAGGTTTGATCGCTGAGTCAGAAAGATTCCCTGGAATAGGAAATGGCAAAGCTCCAATACTTTGGCCAACTGATGCAAAGAACTGACTCACTGGAAAAGACCCTGATGCTGGGAAAGATGAAGGCAGGAGAAGGGGACGACAGAGGATGAGATGGCAGCACTGACTCAATGGACATGAGTTTGAGCAAGCTCTGGGAGATGATGAAGAACAGAGAAGCCTGGCATGCTTCAGTCCATGGGGTCACAAAGAGCTGGACATGACTGAGTGACTGAACAACTTCCTCTTAGGCTTCCCAGGTTGAGTAGTGGTAAAGAATCTGCCTGCCAATGTGGGAGACAAAAAAGGCCCAGGTTTGATCGCTGAGTCAGAAAGATTCCCTGGAATAGGAAATGGCATTGACAGAGGAGTCTGGTGGTCTTCAGTCCATGGGGTCACAAACAGCTGGACACTACTGAGGGACTAAGCACACACAGAACAATTTCCTCTTAAAAGAACAAAAAAGTTAAACCTTTAAATCTCCCAAAACAGAAGCTACACATGTGAAAGACGACATAAAATCTGTTCTGTTTATATATATAATATTTCTGCCTATGTTTTAATCAAATCCAGCTTTTCTTTTAAAATAACACCCAAATGTTAATAAGGAAAAATAGTTTTAGGTTTTGGCATTTCTATAAATTTAGGAAAAAATACATAGTATTGAGAAAGTCAATTCCTAGATAGGTTGATAAGAAGTCTGGGGGTCCCCAAAGAGATAGGGGTCTGGAATTCTTAAGGAGAAGGAGAGGACAAACATCTTTTTTTCTCTACATTCCTTAGTCTTAGTCACGTAAAAATTTTTTTTTCTTTAAGCCCAAAACTGATGATTATACAACAAGCAACTCAGTTTAAACTCTGTACTAAGGATTATATAACAACAGTGTATCCTGCTTGAGGACAGTTTCTCCTTCCTGAAAACCTTCTGGCTAACCCTGTTGTTTTAAAATGTAAATTATGGGACTGGGTCTAGTAAGATTTTTACAATCTTGGGATATTCTTTTGATTATTATAATAACTAATTTAAAAAGTATATAACTCCTTGCTAACACTAGCGAAGGGGGCATTCTCTGTCCCCCTTCTGATGTCTATGTCAGAAGCTTTCTCTGCCCCATTTCTTACTTTAATAAAGCTCTGCTACACAAGATTTCTTAAGTGATCAAGTCTGGTCCCTGGTCCTGAAGCTAAATCTTTTTCAGAGATCAAGAATCCGACACCGTTCACCGTAAGCTATCAGTCTATTCTCTAAGAAATGATGTATTTTAGAATTGAAAATCTGCCAGATTCTTTTTTGCATAGTAAATAAGGAAATCAAGATATTTACCAAAATATACATGAGATATCATATTTTAGTGTCTCTGAAAACATCTTAGTTTGCCTTTTTCAGAGGCAATCTGAATTGACAGTGTTTTCAATTATGTAAAACAGCAAGATGCTGGGAACATCTCTCAGTGAAGTGCAAATTTAAAACATGTCAAGATTCTTCCATAATCAAGAAAACCACTTTAGGATTTCCAAAGACAAATCCATATAATCCTCTTGATTTTTAATCTACTGAAATCAGTGGTTCAATAAAAACTGCCTTTACTTCTGCATCTTTCAACAATAGCTAAGTCTTTTGACTAGCAATTCTTAACTACTGCCACTAAAGAACCCCTGGCCGCAGAAATGAAGGTATGCACATTACCGGGCTCCAGATCCATAGTCTGAACCCTGACTCCATCCTCCAAGGGCAAAATATTTCTTTGAAACATTCTTTTTATCTAAAAAATTGAAAAAATTTATTAACTTATTAATTTATTAACTTATTTCAATGTCTATGACCTTCACCATGTTTTAATGTTTTTATATTCCATATAAGAATATTAAAATGTGTGTGTGCTCACTCAGTCATGTCTGACTCTTTGTGACCCCATGGACTATAGCCCACCAGGCTCCTCTGTCCTTGGGATTAACCTGGTGAGAATACTGGATTGCATTGCGATTTGCCACTCCAATATTAAAAAGTACAGTATCAACAAAATGTTCACTTCAGGAAGATATTTTACATTTATTTTGTGATTTCTAGTACCCTCTGGTACACCTTCACCTACTCCCAGTTGTATCAATTCGAGAAACTGAGCTTAAGATTTTAAAGAGATTTAAAAATCTTCAGTAATATTTTTTTTAATTTTTCATAAATAAATAAAATGGACTATCCAAAAAAAAAAAAAAGCCCTCATAATAATGGCTAATATGAGCTGGTGCTTGGTACATTAAAATCATCACCTATGAGAAATGTGCTATTATTTACTATTACTAATATACTTCTATGACAGATAAGGAAACTGAGGCTCAAACATGTAAAAATTTGCCCAAAGAGTAGGACACAACTGAGCACACACAACCACAAGCTAACTGATTTCAATGTCTATGACCTTCACCATGTTTTCATGTCCTTGTGGTTGTTGTTTAGTCTCTCAGTTGTATCCAACTCTTTTGCAAGCCCATGAACTATATCCCTCCAGGCTCCTCTATCCATAGGATTTCCCAGGTAAGAATATTGGGGTGGGTTGCCATTTCCTTCTCCAGGGGATCCTCCTGATGCAGGGATCAAACCCACATCTGCACTGGCAGGTGAACTCTTTACCACTGAGCCACCAGGGAAGCCCTTCAATGTCCTACTACCTTTCTTACAGGCATGGTTTATAATTCTTCAATTTAATAAACAAATTTTAATTTTTGAGATTGTATTTTAGCCAGTAATATGTACATAATGTTATTTGAATAAACATCTGTCATGAGTTTTGTACCCTCCACTTCTGCTCCTCCTCAATAAATAACATATTATTGATTAACCACCATAAATTAAATGTGTATGGTATTTCACAACTCAAGTGTACAAGAACAGTCAGAAAACACTGAATTAGTAACCCAGTTTTGTGAATAAGAAAGCAGACCAAGGGTGGCTGAGCAATTTTTCTAGCATGTTACAACTAGTAGAAAAAGTGAATTTCTAAAAGCAGTCACTTCCAGAGCAGTCGCCAAATAAAATTTCTATTACTTCCACTGCCACATCTTAGCTACCATTGTGGAGCATAAAATAATACTCTTCTCAAGCAACACCTTGCATTTCACAGTCACTTACATTTATTTCTCTTATCTGTGTGCCTGCACCAGCACTGTCCATTTTAGTAGGATACAAACCCAGTCAGTTCAAATGCAAAAAATTTTGTTATTGCAATACAAGAAAACAGCAAGGAACAGGCAATACTTGCTTTTCATCACCCTCTGTTTACTTGAAATGGTTTCATAAAGCCAATGACTTCATTGTGAAGTAACTCTTATGTTCTCATGGTTTAAAAAAAAAGAAAAAAGTATTAATGGAAAAACAATGACATAAATAAATGATAGCTATTACCAGTAATATGTCATAGACCAAATTACACTGTAACTGTAAATTTTTTATTATTTAATTCTAAAGTTATTCTTCAAGTCTTATCTAAAAAGCTTAAATTTCTGAATCAGTGGTTACACAGGAGATTCCAATGGACATTCAAACACAAATGTTTCACTGCATTACATTTTATCTTGTCTACTCTGCTCCTTTAGGTCTATTCTTCCCTGTATAGCAAAATGTCTTCAAAGAGCTGACTGTCCTTGTTTTTTGTTTTGTTTTGATGCTTTTCTTTTTTTTTTTAGTTTACAATGTTGTATTGGTTTTGCCATTTCACTCATTTCCCAGTTCACTCCTTTCTAGTCACCAGACTAAAAGATCTTTCACTTGAGTCACCAGTGAGCTCCACATTACTAAAATCAGTTGTTGGTTTTATTGCTCATATGACTTAACTTCTTTGCATTTGACAATGTTGGCCAGTATCTGACTCTAGAAACACCGCCATTTTTTGACATGTAGAAAAAATATTCACCTGGTGTTTTCTCCCTACATCTCAAAGATTCATCTTTTTCTAACAATCATTAAAAGGGTTGATTTCTTAAGGCTTATATCAACATGTTCTTCTTTCATGTTCTTCTAAGAAATGTCAAGAGACCCCTGGAGCAACAGGCAAATTTGGCCTTGGAATATGGAATGAAGCAGGGCAAAGACTAATAGAGTTTTGCCAAGATAATGCACTGGTCATAGCAAACACCCTCTTCCAACAACACAAAAGAAGACTCTACACATGGACATCACCAGATGGTCAACACCGAAATCAGACTGATTATATTCTTTGCAGCCAAAGATGGAGAAGTTCTATACAGTCAGCAAAAAAAAGACCAGGAGCTGACTGTGGCTCAGATCATGAACTCCTTATTACCAAATTCAGACTCAAATTGAAGAAAGTAGGGGAAACCGCTAGACCATTCAGGTATGACCTAAATCAAATCCCTTATGATTATACAGTGGAAGTGAGAAATAGATTTAAGGGACTAGATCTGATAGAGTGCCTGATGAACTATGGAATGAGGTTCATGACATTGTAGAGGAGACAGGGATCAAGACCATCCCCATGGAAAAGAAATGCAAAAAAGTAAAATGGCTGTCCGAGGAGGCCTTACAAATAGCTGTGAAAAGAAGAGAGGCAAAAAGCAAAGGAGAAAAGGAAAGATATAAGCATCTGAATGCAGAGTTCCAAAGAATAGCAGGAAGAGATAAGAAAGCCTTCCTCAGCAATCAATGCAAAGAAATAGAGGAAACCAACAGAATGGGAAAGACTAGAGATCTCTTCAAGAAAATTAGAGATACCAAGGGAAATTTTCATGCAAAGATAGGCACAATAAAGGACAGAAATGGTATGGACCTAACAGAAGGAAAACATATTAAGAAGAGGTGGCAAGAATACACAGGAGAATTATACAAAAAAGATCTTCACAACCAAGATAATCATGATGGTGCCAGACATCCTGGAATATGAAGTCAAGTGGGCCTTAGAAAGCATCACTACAAACAAAGCTAG
>SJYX01018748.1:107199-125897 GCA_006410675.1 Oreotragus oreotragus | reverse complement strand
CTCTACACATCTGTATCTCTTTTGCTGTCTTGCATACAGGGTCCTCATTACCATCTTTCTAAATTCCATATATATGTGTTAGTATACTGTATTGGTGTTTTTCTTTCTGGCTTACTTCACTCTGTATAATTGGTTCCAGTTTCATCCATCTTATTAGAACTGATTCAAATGTATTCTTTTTAATGGCTGCATAATACTCCATTGTGTATATGTACCACAGCTTTCTTATCCATTCATCCGCTGATGGACATCTAGGTTGTTTCCATGTCCTGGCTATTATAAACAGTGCTGTGATGAACATTGGGGTACATGTGTCTCTTTCTATTCTGGTTTCCTCGGTGTGTATGCCCAGCAATGGGATTGCTGGGTCATAAGGCATTTCTATTTGCAATTTCTTAAGGAATCTCCACACTGTTCTCCATAGTGGCTGTACTAGTTTGCATTCCCACCAACAGTGTAAGAGGATTCCCTTTTCTCCACACCCTCTCCAGCATTTATTGCTTGCAGACTTTTGGATCACAGCCATTCTGACTGGTGTGAAGTGGTACCTCATTGTGGTCTTGATTTGCATTTCTCTGATAATGAGTGATGTTGAGCATCTTTTCATGTGTTTGTTAGCCATCCGTATGTCTTCTTTGGAGAAATGTCTGTTTAGTTCTTTGGCCCATTAGTGTCACTTTACTTCAGCTTACCTAATTTTACACCATCCTGCCTCCAAGATGCTAACTTTTCCAAATGTAGTCCCATTTACATTTAATATTTACATGTGGGCTTCCCTGGTGGCTCAGTGGTAAAGAATCTGTCTGCAAATGCAGGAGACACAAGTTCAATCCCCAGATCAGGAAGATCCCCTGGAGAAGGAAATGGCAATCCACTCTAGTATTCTTGCCTGGGAAATGCCAAAAATAGAGAAGCCTGGAGGGCTGTACTCCATGGGGTTGCAAAATAGTTGAACACAACTTAGCAACTAAATAAACAAACAAAAAAGTTATTGGGATACATGAAAATGATGATTCATTTATTTTCCCACGCATGCAGAAACTTCTCAAAGCAGAAACTGATCTGACACATTCTCTGCTGTCTGGAATCACATTTTTCTAGTCTTCAGCTGACTCAAGGATATTCTATATGACAACTTCTGTCCTTATTGCTAAATATCTTAAAAAGGAAAATTACATATACTGCCCACAAGTCTCACTTCTTAATCACATGTCAGATGATTTCAATCCAACTTCCAATCTGACCAACCTCCTGAAAGGGCTTTCTTAGAACGTCAGCATTCACTACTTAATAGAATAAGTGGTCTTTTCTTTGGCTTTTAGTCCACCAAATTCTGCATCTTTTGTCACTATAATAGACCTTTCATTTTAAAGTATAGCTTCTCTTGACTTTCTTGATGATACTCCATCTCATTTTTTCTAACCTCTCTAACTTTTTTCTTGGTTTCCCACACTAGATTTTCTTTTCAAAAATTGTTAAGTACTAAAATTCTATCCTTAGTCCACTTCCTTTATTCTCTACTTTGTCTCCTCAAGAGTTCACTTTCACTTTTGTAGCATCAACAATCACCTGCATGCTGATGACTCAACAAATATAATTTCTCACATTGATTACTATCCTAAGTTTCACATCTCTTTTTGTAAGTACCTTTATTTGAATTAAATACAGGCATCTCAAAGTTCTTCCATAGAAACCTACTCTCTCTGCCATATTTATCTTAAAAATAAGCCTAATGGCAGCATTTATCTTGCTGAATTATTAAGGTAACCCTAGTTGCTGTAACAGACAAGCCTAGATATCTCAGTAGCTTAAGGCAACAAAAATTTATCTGTCACCTCAACTACAACATCAGGGAAAGTAAAAGTTGTGATGCTCTGCTCTTCTCTACACATTCATTAAGGGACCCAAGAAAGAAGGAAGATGTGGCATATTAAAATACCTGGGGCATCAACCTTATTTAGCAAAAAAAAATAAAAGGAGAAGAAGACCTAATTTCCTAAGAGGTTTTGTTTTGATGGGCCAAACCTGCAATGATATGTATTCTGCTCACATTCTTTTACGTTAAAATCAATCATATGGCCTAATTTAAAAAAAAAAAAAACAACTGGAGAACGTAGTCCAGCTTTACATACAAAAGGAAAGATAAATGGTAAAGAGATAACTAGCCTTTGCCACAGCTATGAAGATTAAATTGACACATGGCTAGCATTTAGCTTAACATATAGTAACACAAAAATTGATTGACTTCTCATGCTTGTGTTGTCATCTACACTAAAATTCTCATCTTTCATTTTTCATTATCACATGCCCAATTGGTTATCAGATCAGAAAATTCTGTTTTACAATTATTTCTTAAATTTAAATATTTCCCTCCATTTATATTGCCTTATCTCCATGAAAAAAATGAAAGTGTTAGTCACTCAGTCGTGTCCAACTGTGTGATTCCACAGACTGTAGCCCACCAGGCTCCTCTGTCCATGGAATTCTCCAGGCAAGAATACTGGAGTGGGTAGCCATTCCCTTCTCCAAGGGATCTTCCCGATCCAGGGGTTGAACCCAGGTCTCCTACATTTCAGGCAGATTCTTTACCATCTCAGCCACCAGGCAGTACTTCTCAACTTTGGCTNCCAGGCTCCTCTGTCCATGGAATTCTCCAGGCAAGAATACTGGAGTGGGTAGCCATTCCCTTCTCCAAGGGATCTTCCCGATCCAGGGGTTGAACCCAGGTCTCCTACATTTCAGGCAGATTCTTTACCATCTCAGCCACCAGGCAGTACTTCTCAACTTTGGCTGTCAATTAGAATTATACTGGTAGTTTTAATAAAGTTTTGATATCTCAAATACTTAATTTAATAAATCTGGATTGGGCTTAGGCATCTGCATTTTTTTCTAAAACAACTCCCTCAGTTCCTTCTATTTTCCTTCTAAGAACTGCAGAACTAAGGCAAACAATGGTTTGAAAATAAAATGAACTGATATAGTTGTTTTAGAAAAAAATGCTGATGCCTAATTCCCATTCCAGATTTATTAAATCAAGTATTTGAGATATCAAAACTTTAGTAAATCTATCAATGTAATTCTAATTGACAAAGTTCAGAGTTCAGTTCAGTTCAGTTCAGTCGCTCAGTCATGTCCAACTCTTTGTGACCCCATGAATCGCAGCACACCAGGCCTCCCTGTCCATCACCAACTCCCGGAGTTCACTCAGACTCACGTCCATCCAGTCAGTGATGCCATCCAGCCATTTCATCCTCTGTCGCCTCCTTCTCCTTCTGCCCCCAATCCCTCCCAGCATCAGAGTCTTTTCCAATGAGTCAACTCTTCACATGAGGTGGCCAAAGTACTGGAGTTTCAGCTTTAGCATCATTCCTTCCAAAGAAATCCCAGGGCTGATCTTCAGAATGGACTGGTTAGATCTCCTTGCAGTCCAAGGGACTCTCAAGAGTCTTCTCCAACACCACAGTTCAAAAGCATCGATTCTTCGGCGCTCAGCCTTCTTCACAGTCCGACTCTCACATCCATACATTACCACAGGAAAAACCATAGCCTTGACTAGATGGACCTTAGTCAGCAAAGTAATGTCTTTGCTTTTGAATATACTATCTAGGTTGGTCATAATTTTTCTTCCAAGGAGTAAGTGTCTTTTAATTTCATGGCTGCAATCACCATCTGCAGTGATTTTGGAGCCCCAAAAAACAAAGTCTGACACTGTTTCCGAAGTGCTGCTCTAATCCAATTTCCTCCTTGCCACACCCAAGATGATCTCATTGAAGTACAAATTTAATCATGATCTATCACTTGCTTAAACATTGGTTTTGAACTTCCATTGTGTAAAATATGGTGTGCACATCTGAATAGGCTTCCAGGATGATTCACTGGGGAGAAAAGATGTTTATCTGTATGTTTTATTTCATGCTATTTTAATTACTGTGTAAATATAATGTCCATAATTTTTAATACAGTAGAATCAAGGCATTTACTTATTTAAAATTTGTTACTGACTCTGAATTCTCTATGGCAGTGGTTTCCTATGTAGAATGTTTAGGTAGCTGAGGGGAGATGCATGCTGATTCACTTTGGTCTAACACTTATCATGAAATCTCACTAGGATTTTTGGACAGTAGAAAAATAGTAGAGCCTATCCATTTTAGGAAATCTAACAAGTTATACACACACACACACACACACACACACACACAACACACACACAGACTATATATGAAAATAGATATAGGAACTAAAAATAGGCCAAGCTAAAAATAAACCAACCTCAAAGAAAAGAATAATGTGCAAACTTAGAGTCGGATGGAGGGAAAGAATACTTTCCCATAAAGTTTTAAAAATCTCAAGTTTTGGCCTACTTGGGACAAAAAAGCCTGCATAAGATATAATATGGAGAGATAAAGAGATAAAATACATAAAATATACATTAGAACACAGAGAAGATAAAGTGATGAGGTACAGGATAGATATAAAGTTACAGAAGGAGAAGAGGAGATAGAGGTAATATTTTAAATGATAAAGCTGATGGTTTTCCAAACTAAAGTGAAAAATGAAAGTGAAAGTCACTCAGTTGTGTCTGACTCTTTGCGACCCCATGGACTTTCATGGAATTCTCCAGGCCAGAATACTGGAGTGGGTAGCCTTTCCTTTTTCCAGAGGATCTTCCCAACCCAGGGATCGAACCCAGGTCTCCTTCATTGCAAGCAGATTCTTTTCAAACTAAAAGAAATACATAAACCCTCAGATCCATGATATAAAATTTTATTTCNCTGGAGTGGGTAGCCTTTCCTTTTTCCAGAGGATCTTCCCAACCCAGGGATCGAACCCAGGTCTCCTTCATTGCAAGCAGATTCTTTTCAAACTAAAAGAAATACATAAACCCTCAGATCCATGATATAAAATTTTATTTCAGTGGTATAAATAAATATAAATTTAGACTAGGATGACATCAAAGTACAACACCAAAAACAAAAAGAAGGTCTTAAAACTAATCAGAGAAAAGACACACAGTTGACTTCTAGTAATTGAAAGTCAGTGGAAATATAGTTTAAATATTTTGGAAGAAAACAGTATTTTTTATTGAAGTACAGTTGATTTCCAATATTGTGTTAAATATGAATCTGTGTCTCTTACTTCTCCTGCATTGGCAGGGCTAGCACCATGTGGGAAGCCCACTTACTGCTGTACAGCAATGCAACTCAGTTATACATACATACATATATATATATATATATATATATACACATTCCATTTTATATATTCCTTTCCATTATACTTTTTTGATAAAGTGTAATGGAAAGGAATATATAAAGATACTGAACATAGTTCTCTGTTGCATACAGTAGGACCTTGCTGCTTATCCATTCCATATATAAAAGCCTACATTTGTGAACCCCAACCTCCTACACCATCCCTCCCCCAACCCCTTACTCTATGGCGACCACTAGTCTTGTATGTCCATGACTCTGCTTCTCTGTCATAAATAAATTCCTTTGTGTTATATTTTAAATTTTACATATGTGATATCATATGATAATTGTCTTTCTTTTCTTGACTCACTTCACTTAATATGATAATCACCAGTTGCATCTATGTTGCTGTAAATGGTATTATTTCATTTCAAAAAATAAACCATTCTTAACCTAAAGTTATACATGTATCAAAAACTTAGAAAAGAAGGGCAAAATAAAAATAGTTTCAGATTAAATAAAGGTCAGATAATTTACCAACCGATTCCTACTGAAGGGAATTCTAGAAGTTACATATCCATGAAACAGAAAGCTATCCCAGAAGAATGGTTTGATATGGAGTAGAAAGAGTAAGCAAATAAACTGAGAGAATCTAAACACTTCCTACACAAGCTGGAATGAAGATTTCCAGGAGAAATATCAATATCTCAGATATGCAGATGATGCCACCCTTAAGGCAGAAAGTGAAGAAGAACTAAAGAGACTAAAGAGGAGAGTGAGAGTGAAAAAACTGGCTTAAAACTCACATTCAAAAAAACAAAGATAATGGCATCTGGTCCCATCACTTCATAGCAAATTGATGGGGAAACAATGGAAACAGTGACAGACTTCATTTTCTTGGGCTCCAAAATCACTGCAGCTGGTGACTTTAGCCATGAAATTTTAAAACTCTTGCTCCTTGGAAGAAAAGCTATGAGCCACCTAGATAGTGTATTAAAAACCAGAGACATCACATTGCTGACAAAGGTCCGTCTAGTCAAAGCTATAGTTTCTCCTGTAGTCATATATGGATGTAAGGGTTGGAACATAAAGAAGGCTGAGTGTCAAAGAATTTACGCTTTTGAACTGTGATGTTGGAGAAGACTCTTGAGAGTCCCTTAGACTGCAAGGAGATCAAACCAGTCAGTCCTAAAGGAAATCAGTCCTGAATATTCATTGGAAGGACTGATGCTGGATCTGAAACTCCAATACTGTGGCCACCTGATGCGAAGAGTCGACTCTGGAAAAGACCATTATGCTGAGAAAGATTGAAGGCAGGAGAAAAAGGGGATGACAGAGGATGATATAGTTGGATGGCATCACTGACTCAGTGGACATGAGTTTGAGCAAGCTCTGGGAGATGGTGAAGGACATGGAAACATGGCATGCTGCAGTCCATGGGGTCCCAAACAGTGAGACAGAACTGAATGACTGAACAACAACAAAACACTTACTAACTGTGCAAAATAATTATAAGGCTACCATGTGGAACTAAAACGCTGAACCATAAGAATAAATACTAGAGGAGTGATGACTCAAAGCATTTTAAGTAAGTAACTATTTGTTGAAAACAGAAGAATTTAAGATCCATAAGGTCAATAATCTTGGGCCTCACCAGTGGTTCACTGGTAAAGAATTAGCCTTCAACACAGGAAACATGGGTATGATCCCTGGGTCAGGAAGATGCCCTGGAGGAGGGCATGGCAACTGACTCCACTATTCTTGCATGAAGAATCACATGGACAGAGGAGCCTGATGGGCTACAGTCCATAGGGTCGCAAAGAGTCGGACTCTATTGAAGCAACAGAGCACACATGCACGCAAATTCAATAATCTTATTATCTTTCCTCTCTGTTGTATACTCAGCACCTAAAGAATGCGTAAAACAATAGACAGTCAGGGAAACTCTACTGAATTAATATAAATTTTGTTTAACCATTGTCTAAGTCAAGGTTCTCCAGAGAAACAGGATATATTTCAGGATCATCAACTATTTCATAAAAAGGAATGAAATAAACAGAGATCTAGATAAAGATCTTCAATGGATGCTAACATCATATATAAAAAGAAACAACTAGATATTTTTGCACATCTTTATGAAAAAAAAAGTGAAGTTGCTCAGTTGTGTCCAGCTCTTTGAGACCCCATGGACTGTAGCCCACCAGGCTCCTCAGTCCATGGGATTCTCCAGGCAAGAATACTGGAGTGGGTTGATCCTTATGAAAGTAAACACTAACATCTTGGAAGTAGTCTTGCTGAATATGTCAAATTTAAATTTGATCAAGTTTCTAGGTCTAACCAACAATCTACAGGAGAAATAGAGATCAAAGAAATATGTAAATAACACCTCATGAATGTAATCAACAAAATCTACCCTATAAACAAATAGGTCAGTTGCTACAACAACAACTAAAACAGGAAAAACAATGCAAGAAGTAAAACAGAAAGAGCAATACTATAGATTAAAAGGAACTTGAGAGATATAGTGACCAACTGCAATGTATAGACATTATTTCAAGTCCATTATTTGACTCATTGTTTACAAATTATTAAATGAGATAAAAAAATTTAAACATTGGCTATTGTACTATATTAAGAAATTATAATTATTATTTATTTATGGTACTATAAATATGATGCAGCACTTTTTAGTGTACCATTGGGTTGTAGTTTTAGAGATGTGTATTGAAATATACAGCTTCCCTGGTGACTAAGATGGTAAAGAATCTGCCTGCAATGCAGGAGACTCAGGTTTGATCCCTGGGTCAGGAAGATTCCCTGAGGAAGGGAAAGGCTACCCACTCCAATATTCTTGCCTGGAGAATTTCATGAACAGAGGAACCTGGAGGGCTACAGTTCATGGGGTCAAAGGAATCAGATACAGCTGAGTGACTAACATATAATAATAATTGATATGACATAATGTCTGAGATTTGCTGCAAAATACTCTGGGAGATGAAAGGAGCTAGGAAGTTGGCAGGGAAGTTGAAAGTTTTGGAGGCTGGATAAATAGTTCATTACACTAGTTTCTCTGCTATTATATATGCTTATATTATAAATAGTCTAATATATAAAGTTAAAGAAAATAGACAAAGAAAACAGAGAGAGAGAAGTAATTCTTTTACCTGATAAGTCTGTCAAATGGAAATAAGGAATTTGTAGCTTCCTATGTGTGATTAAATAATCCTTTTTCTGAAATCTCCATTCTAATTGCCTTGTCCTTATAAGGATGTAATTGGGCTTATACAAAAATTAACAAAGCAGCATTCTCAAATAAGAAAAGACAAAACAATTTTAGAAATTAAAACTTGACACAGTCACAGACCTGTGTTTTATACTAACCACTTCAACATCTTCTCTCTTTCCCTGGTTTCCTTACTTAGGTGACCCTGGCTTTCCATCAACACCCCATTAAACAAACACCTGCAGTAAGATTTTCTCTACTCATTGCAATGTGCCCATTAACCCCTTCTATTCCAGACCTCTCTCTAAAGATAATTAATGTGAAAATCTTAGACTATAATTGTATAATTACAATCTCAATATTTAAACTTCTACATGGCACCCGAATATTTTATTTATACATTTTGTAATAGAGAACTAACATGCATCTCTTTTCTTCAGAAGAAATGCTGGCAGACCTTCAAGAAATAAGAGAAACAAAATCAAGATGACTAACTTCACCTTTTTCCAAAAGGCAGAGAAATAATGTTTGTATTTCAAATGACAATATTATTCCTGTAAAAGCATCACACATTCTGTTGATTCAGATCCTAGAAAAGGGTTAGTTGCTTCTTTCAAGTGCTTCATCCGCTTTAGTGTACAGAGCAGGCTAGCTATACCACTAACTATAGTCACTAGATTGTAACAGTAAGAATGTACTCTCTGAAGTTTAACAGGGCAGCTGTTCAAAGGTCAGTCCAAGTTAACCACTCATTCTGGTCCTCCTATCTTTTGCTTGGATGAAAAGTGTATAAGAACAAAGGAGAGAGGGGTATTTTATTTTTTAATGTTCTCTAGCAAATTCAAAACAAGATTTTAAACTTCTTTAATCACTTTCTTTAATGTTGTTTTTAAAGTGTGTTTAAATACTTGTCCTCATCTTTTTGTTCTAAACTTTGCTCTTATCAAAGCTGCACCTTTTTTCAGTCAGTTCATATTTTCTTCCTCATTGCACGTATCATATTTCTCTTACTGAAGAAAGAATTCTGAGAAGAAAGAGAAAAAGATGCAGGGTCACATCTCTCCCTTGCTAATCTGCACTTAAAAGTCTCCCCACCCTCTCTCAACCTATAGCTATTTATACCTAAGAAGCACAAACGTCCTCTGTTTCTACTTCTGGAGACTTGTATGCCAAATTCTCTAAGAATGGAGAAAAATGACTCTTCCTGGTGGCTCAGGCAGTGAAGAAATTGCCTACAATGCAGGAGAACCAAGTTTGATCCCTGGATCGGGATGATCCTCTGGAGTAGGAAATGGCAGCCCACTCCACTACTCTTGCCTGGAGAATTCCATGGACAAAGGAGCCTGACAGGTTATAGTCCATTGTGTCACAAAGAGTCAGATGTGATTGAGCAACTAACACTATTAAACTAGGAGTTACTAGATTGTCTTGAATACAGTTTTTAAGGGATTACATGGCTGACAGCCAACAGCAATTTTTGGCTTTCTTAAAGGAATCAGATAACAACACTCATTTTACACCAATGGTTCCTAGGCATTTGGATTTTGCCACAGGTTCTTTTTAAAATATTTAATACCTGTTATAAAGTATTCTGATGAACCCAGTGTGACAGGTATTAACTCTTTAGGTACTTACTTTCAAGGATGTCTGGGGTCTCAAGAGAGGGGATTGAGTGGCCATTGAAGGGAAGATAGGCACTTAGGGGAATAATAGTTATGAACTTATTTCAGTATTTTTACAGCCAATACAGCTATATGCTGTTGAATATAAGCCAGCTTGGAATTTACTACATAGGTAATCTTTTAAATGAGGACCAATATACGGCATTTTTTTTCCAAATAAGGATGTTAAAAAGATGAAAACCCAAGTACTACCTACCATAAATATCATTTCATAAAAAGTAAATTTAAAACCACATAAGTAAATAGAATATAATCCTAGTATAAAAAGACAGTTTTTAATAGACTAAGTTTACCTTTATAAAATACATTGATTTTATTTTTTGTAATTTCTCTACTGACTCAAGAAAATTTAGTCACTGACCTACCTCTATCCACAGAGAAAATGTCACCTGATACTTTTTTAAGTCATCAGTTTAAAGTTAAGAAGTATCTTCCTCTAGAGGAAAATATATGGACAGAAAATGTGAATGGGTCAAAAACCAGAAGAAAAATTCATTTCATCACAAAGTTATTAAACATTTAAGCACTGTTCATTGAAGAAATGCCAAATATGGCCCATCTTCTGTCTACTTTATGGTTTACCTTCTGCCCACAAATCTAGTGTCAAATCTAAGGGGTAATCTGCCATATACCCCTTTCACCTCAACTGCCGGGGGCCAGCCCTGGTGGATCCAGGGTGATTTGCAGGTGGGGACAGAATCGGCATCCTAGGAAAAAACTTATTTAATTACAGATATATAGAGAGATTAGAAATGGATAGTGTAGTAGGAAATTTAGTGGAGAAAAAGAGGCTGAATAACTTGGTTTACGTGGAATACCAATCACCACCTATGTAGGCCACAGGCGTCTTTCCGTTCTCCCGAAGTAGAGGAGGCACTGAGGCCTCCCCGGTCCGATCTTAGAAGTCCAGGCATAATTAGCAGGCTTGGTGAGTACCCACATTAATTCAGCCAGAAAAACAGGGAGCAAGAAAGAAACAACATGGGGGAATCAGTCTTTCCAGAAACTGATCCGATTTCTTTATTTTTCAGGTTTGCTTATATACTTTTTGTTATACATAGGGATGAATACAGAGTCACGCGGGGGTCAGCAGTCCTGACCCTTGTCACAATCAGGTGCTTCATATAAAATTATACAAAAGTCTTATGGGTTTTATATCATCTTATGGCCATGAGGCCTGCCGACATTTTATGGCCCTTTCTGATAACGGTCAGTTAACCAGAAAATTTATTTTTTCCAGGTAAGAAAAAATAAATTTATTTTTTTCTTAAATCAGGCGCCAGCCTCCAAATAAAGTTGCATTCCTATAGGGTGAGGGTGTAGTGNGAACACATTCTGTCAGACCTTTCCACCATGACTCTCCCGTCCTCATTGGCCCCACACTGCATGGCTTAGTTTCATTGAGTTAGACAAGGCTGTGTTCTGTGTAATCAGATTGGCTAGTTTTCTGTGATTATGGTTTCAGTGTGTCTGCCCTCTGATGCCCTCTCACAACTCCACCATCTTAGGTTTCTCTTACCTTGTACCTGGAGTATCTCTTCACGGCTGCTCCAGCAAAGCGCAGCTGGTGCTCCTTACCTTGGACGAGGGGTATCTCCTCACAGCCCACCCTTCTGACCTTGAACATTCAGTAGCTCCTCTCGGGGTATAGATTAAGCTAAAAAATACAAACAATGCAGTCCAGGACAGAAACAGCTACTGATTTTGGATCACATGCCTATCTGGGCTCCCCAAATTTCCCAGGGCCTATTTAGATCTCCAAGTTATGAAAAGGAGGAAGCTCTGCTCTCACATTCAGTTTAGAGCTGGGTGAAAATAAGAGCTAGAGGGCCTTTGGGGAAAAATTTGGAAAATCATAGGAAACGTTCAAATAAAATTTTCATTGCTCTCCATTAGTATAGTTTCATACAAGACTGCATAGTTTATTTCATACAAGACTGCAACAGTTTATTTGGTAGATTTTCAGAGTTGAATAATGCTATAGACAAAATTTCTATGTGTAGCCTAAACCTGAATGTGGTGATATTCTGCAGTGGGGCCTTTGGGAGGTGATTAGGTCATTACAGCCACACCCTCATGAACTGAAGTAGTGCCCTTCTAGAAGAAACTCCAGAAAGTCCCCTCACTGCTTAAACCACGTGACAACACAGCAAAAGAAGGCTATGAAACAGACATCAAATCTGCTGGTACCTTATTCTTCAACTTGCAGCCCCCAGCTTTGTAAGAAATAAATTTCTTTTGTTTCAAAGCCACCCAGTCCATGATATTCTGTTATAGCAGCCCAAATGGACTAAGGTAGACAAATAACTTCAAGGTCAGAAAAGATGATGCAGAAGATTCAAGGGCATGCACTCCAAAGTCAAACAGTTTGGGCTCTATTTCTTGATTCTAATATTTCTCCATCTGTTTTCTAGATAGATGAAGCCAATGAAATTGAAGAAGAGTGTCTCACAGAAACCTCTCAGGAACTTCTTCATGCTCTTTCCCCATTTCTGACTAAGTGGTATGGATATGACTCCAGTAGTCAAGGACATGGCATGTGGTGTTGACAAAGTCCCTATCTGCCTACATCCCTGAATAATGGCAGAGCCTATCAACATGGGCTCCTAAATGATCACAACAAGGAGACCTGCACTGCTCACATGTTCACCTGCCAGACACTACCGTGTGTACAAGAGACAAACTCCTATTGTTGCAAGTCACTTTATATGTGGGTGGTTTATTATAGCAGTCATCACTACCTTAACAAATGCACCCATTTACATGTGTCACTTAATCAGGGAGAAAGCTTTCTAAGCTCTCAAAGATTTTGACTTTTTAGGTATTTTTCAATTCTTCATTTAAATTTTGCAATGCCTGAAAAAGTGAAGTTTTTCTTTTACCTGTGTTGTATCATGGGGAACAATAAAGAGTGTAGGATCAGAGCATGATTAGAATTTTATTGATGACCCAAGGCAAAATAAAATTCAGCCTGCTCTTTTGCAGCAATATTAGATCTACTGCTCTTACAGCAGTAAAATCCTCTTTTGTCAGCAGCTACTGAGAGCAGATATGACTCAGAGGACACATAAAAGCATACATGTAAGGTACTTAGCTATTATGTTTAGAAAACCAATTTTTGCAACTTAAGTGCATTCTAACTTTTTATATTTTAAATAATCAAAATCACATTCAAAATGCAGAATCTCAGAAACATTGTGTTCTTCTATCTATGTCCTAGTTGCATGACACAGAAGACAGGTACAAAAGGTACACAAGGACATGCAGAGAATCACAGATTTTATATCTCTAAGAGAACTTACAGAGAAGGCGATGGCACCCCACTCCAGTTCTCTTGCCTGGAAAACCCCATGGACGGAAAAGCCTGGTGGGCTACAGTCCATGCGGTCGCGAAGAGTCGGACACGACTCAGCGACCTCACTTTCACTTTTCATTTTCATGCATTGGAGAAGGAAATGGCAACCCACTCCAGTGTTCTTGCCTGGAGAATCTCAGGGACGGCGGAGCCTGGTGGACTGTCGTCTATGGGGTCGCGCAGAGTCAGACACGACTGAAGCGACTTAGCACAGCAGGAGCAAGAGAACTTAAAGATCACTGAGCATCACAGGGAAGAAAGCAAGGCCTGAAAATATTGTGAACTACACATCATTCCAAAATAGGTAGGACTAAAATTCAATTCCCACAAAGCCTTAAATATAGACTTTTTGGCTTTTTACAGAAAAATTGTGCAGATCTCTGATTTATCAGAAGAAATGAAAAGCACTGAAAATAGCAAATATGCAGACAAATATCGGGGAAGGCAATGGCACCCCACCCCAGTACTCTTGCCTGGAAAATCCAATGGACGGAGTAGCCTGGTGGGCTGCAGTCCATGGGGTCGCTAACAGTCGGACAGACTGAGCGACTTCACTTTCACTTTTTTCTTTCATGCATTGGAGAAGGAAATGGCAACCCACTCCAGTATTCTTGCCTGGAGAATCCCAGGGATGGGGGAGCCTGGTGGGCTGCCGTCTATGGGGTCACACAGAGTCGGACACGACTGAAGTGACTTAGCAGCAGCAGCAGCAGCAGACAAATATTAAAAAAACACATTTCCTCCGTTTTTACTTTATTTTAATTTGTTAAAGCAAAAGTAATAGAAGTGGATTCTGAGTTGTCAGCACACACAGACGTAAAACATACCGCAATAATAGGAGAAATAACACAGTGGGACTAAATAGAAGCATGCGCTTGTGTTCAGTCTTGTCTGACTGTTTGCAACCCCATGGATTATAGCCCACCAGGCTCCTTTGTCCGTCTCTTCTGTCTCCTACACTGGCAGGCAGATTCTTTACCACTGTACCACCTGGGAAGCCCCCAGATTAAAGCATATCACTGTAATATTCTTATATATGAAGGGGTATGTATAAGATCAGACTGCTATAATAAATACCATAGACTGGATGACTTAAACAACCAGCATTAATTTCTCACAGTTTTGGAGGCAGAAAAGTCCCAGAGCAAGGTGCTAGCCAATTCTGTTCTTGATGAAAGCCCTTTTCCTGGTTTGTAGGTGACAATCTCTTGCTGTATCCCCATGTGGAGAAGAGAGAAATCTTCTCTCTCATGTCTCTTTTTATAAGGGAATTAATCCCAACATGGTGGTTGCACCCTCATGAACCCAATGCCTCTCAAAAGCTTCACCTCCAAATACTATCATGTGGGAGGGATTAGAGCTTCAGCATATAAATTTGAGGGGGATACAAACATTCAGTCCATAGCATGGAATAATATTAACTCAAGTTAAGTTGTGATAAGTTAAAGATATATATATATGTTAAAATCTACAGCAAAATCTCAAATAAATAAAATAAGGATATATAAAGAAAGAATAGTAAAAAAAAATATTCAATTAATCAAAAATAAGAAAGAAAATGAGGGGGGAAAACAAAGAATGGAGAAAAGATACTCAATATCGCTCATTATTGCAGAAATGCAAATCAAAACTACAATAAGGTATCACCTCACACTGGCCAAAATGTCCATCATCAGAAAATCTACAAACAATAAATGCTAGAGAGGGTGTGGAGAAAAGAGAACTTTCTTGCACTGTTGGTAGCAAGTTAAATTGATACAGCTACTATGGAGAATAGTACAGCGGTTCCTTAAAAAACTAAAAATAGAAATACCATAAAATCCAACAATCCCAGTTCTGGGCATATACCCAAAGAAAACCATAATTTTAAAAAAAGTATATGCACCCCAATGTTTGTTGTAGCACTATTTACAAGTCAGGACATGGAAGCAACCTACACGTACATCCACAGATGAATAGGTAAAGAAAAGGTGTTACATATAAACAACGGAATATTACTCAGCCTTAGAAAGGAATGAAATTGTGCCATTTGCAGAGACATGGATAGACCTAGAGACTGTTGTAAGAGGGAAGTAAGTCAGAAGGAGAAAAACAAACCTTATATAATATAGTTTGTATGTGTAATCTAAAAATTTGAAACAGATGAACTTATCTGCAAAGCAGAAATAGAGACATAGATGTAAAGAATAAATGAATGGATATCAAAGGTAGAAGCAGGAGTGGGATGAATGGGGAAATTTGAATTGACATATATAAACTACCATATATAAAATAGGCAACTAATGAGAACCTACTGTATAGCACAGGGAACTCTATCCAGTGTTCTGTGGTGATGTAAACAGAAGTAAATCTAAAAAAGAGGAAATGTATGTATATGTATGGCTGATGCACTTTATTGTGCAGCAGAAACTAACACAACACTGAAAAGCAACTATACTCCAATAAAAAGTAATTTTAAAAAATCTGTGAATAAGTCTACCAAGGCTCAAAGTCAGTAGCTTCAGTTCTCTAGACGAATGAAAACAAACTTCTCTTTTTAAAAAAGATGATACACGGATCATCTTTGTCTTAATGATACAAGGATCAAAGAATATTGAAGATTTGAAAAACATTATCAAACAGTTTTAAAAACATTAGTTGAAACAGGTTAAGTGGGATTTGTACAACACAATAGAAACCAACTGCAGAATTCACATTCTTTTGAAGCACACATGGAACATTTACAAGATAGACCATGTAGACAGCCAGAAAAACAAGCCTTAATTTTATAGGACTGAAAATATACAGAATACAATTTCAAACTAAATCAGAATTATATTAAAAATCAATAACAAAGATACTTGTAATAGCCCCAAATATTAGGAAAGTAAGAAGTATAATTCTAAACAAAACATGAGTTGAAGAAAAAAGTCAGAGAAAAACAAAATATTTTTACCTGCATGATAAGGGAAACAACAAACATACTAAATTTTATGGGATGCAATTAAGACAGACTTTAAAGGGTAATTTATATCTTCAGATGCATATATTAAAGAAGAAACATTTAAAATCAATTATCTGTGACTCACTATAAATAACAAGAAAAAATAAGATCAAATTAAACTTAGAGTAAGTAAAGGAAAGAAATAATAACATAAATGTGTAAATCACTGATGTATAATGTAAACAAGCATTAAAGAAAACCAGCAAAACTGAAACTCACTGGCAAGTACCATTAAATATTTGAGAAAAAAATAACTACAATCCTACAATCTTAAACCAATGTTTTCCTAAAATATATACGTTTCAAACATTTCAATTAAAAAGAAGACATTGTCAGAATGTAAAAAAATACAAGGCCCAATTATATACTATCCTTAAAAAATGCTTCAAATATAAAGATATAGAGAGATTTAAAGTAAATTCATGGAAAATCACATGCTTTACAAATATGCATCTTAGTGTGTTCAGGTTGCTGTCATACCCTGGTATTTATCTCACAGTCTTGGAGACTGTGAAGTTGAAGATCAGTGTGCCAGCAGATTCCATGTCTGGTAAAGGTCTGCTTCTTGATTTACAGAAGCCTGTCTTCTCATTGTTGTTCTCTCCTGGCAGAAGGGACAAGGGAGCTTTCTTGAATACCTCTTGTAAGAGTACTAATCTTACCATCTGTTATAAGGGTGCAGCCTTCATGACCTAATCGCCTATCAAAGGCCCCACCTCCAAATACCATCACACTAATACTGTTATTTAAACATATTAATTTTGGAGACACAAATCTTCAGTCTGTACTCTCCGGGGTGGTTGTATTAAGATTAGACAAAATAAATTTTACAGCAAGAAATACTAGCAAGGATAAGTTGACTCAGACAGTGAAGAATCTGCCTGCAATGCAGGAGACCTGGGTTCGATCCCTGGGTCGGGAAGATCCCCTGGAGAAGGGAATGGCTGCCCACTCCAGTATTTTTGCCCAGAGAATTCCATGAACAGAGGAGCCTGGCAGGCTACAGTCCATGGTGTCGCAGAGTTGGACATGACTGAGCAACTAACACTTTCAAAGATAAAGGAATCCTAATGATAAAAATATTAACTCATCAAGATGGCATAGCAATCCTAAATATATGTGCCCCTAAAAATAGAATAAAATGAAGTAAAACTGACAATTTAAGGAGAAATAAATAAATAGTTCAATATTTTAAAACTCTTTTCTCAGTAATTGACAAAAACAGTAGACAGAAAATCAGTACGAATATAGAAGACTGAAATAACTATAAACTGACATTCATAAAATATTTCAATGACAGAAAACACACTTTCAAGTACACAAGGTATATTCACCAAGATAAACTATGTGTTGATCATAAATCAGGTTATAATAATTTTAAAAGACTGAATAAAGTTTATAATTGATATTCTTCCTTTATAAAAATAAAATATTTTGAAAGAAGCCTCTTAATAGGTATAAGGAAACCTACCTCATACATTGGATGACACAGTCCAACTAAAAATAATGTCATCAATTGGACTTTAGAAATTATTATTTTATTTTCTTTTCCAGGTTATTTTATAAAGTAAGTAATGTCACACAATATATGAAAGAAAGCCTGTTAGTAAGGAAAGTTTTTTGACTAATATATTAAAAAGTAAACGATCAAAACTCAAATATTCTGAAAACCAGAATATTTGAGAATATTGCAAGCAATGTGTTCATATTATATTAAAGCAATAAATAATATAAAGTCCTAGAACATTCTTTCAAATAATTGAGATATTTTATGGAAATTGTGTGAGTCATCTCAAAGAAAAGAGTACTGGTGAGTCAAATTCTTTCCTCATTCAAATAGGATTTATGGAAAGAACTCAAGGTTGTTTTTCATGTTGTATTTAGCACTCTACAAAAAAAAAAAAATATTTCTATTTAGAGTAGATAATCTATCAAGATAAAATTGGCCGAGCTATAATATGAATACATATAAGGCTATGTGGAGAAGGCAATGGCAACCCACTCCAGTACTCTTGCCTGGAAAATCCCATGGACCGAGGAACCTGGAAGGCTGCATGCAATCCATGGGGTTGCTGAGGGTCGGACATGACTGAGCAACTTCACTTTCACTTTTCACTTTCATGCATTGGAGAAGGAAATGGCAACCCACTCCAGTGTTCTTGCCTGGAGAATCCCAGGGACGGCGGAGCCTGGTGTGCTGCATTCTATGGGGTCGGACAGAGTCAGACATGACTGAAGCGACTTAGCAGTAGCACCATAAGGC
>SJYX01018748.1:77753-107066 GCA_006410675.1 Oreotragus oreotragus | reverse complement strand
TTTTTTTTTTTTTTTTTTTTTTTTTTTTTTACTAATCCAGTAGTGGAATGGTGCTGTCTATGTTTTCTTTAAGTAAATATGGCTTGGTTTGGTTTGGACTTTAATCTAGAAGGCATCTGGTGCTGACATGTATGACATGATATGGATTGAGACAACAAAGAACAAGGAGAGTCTTGGATATCTATGATCAAAGTCAAAAGTATTACAGAGGTATTAATATGTGGTTATTAAGAAGCCCAGAGAACAAAAAAAAAAAAAAAAGAAGAAGAAGAAGAAAAATATGTTGGAAGAGTAAAAAAATCAAAACATTGGCATAGAGAGGTTAAAAAGTAATTTGGAAGCAATGATTAAAGAAAGGTTGACTCTGAGCCCACAGAACGAAAAAGAACAGATAAGAGAGAGGTTTGCCAATTAATACAGAAGAAAAAGAAAGTAAAAAGCAGGTCAAGAATATAAACTGTACAGATCAAGCTTCATGCCCATAATTTGTATAGAACTGGAGCTCAAAAACAGACGTAGGTTCCAAGTACTCAGGGATGAACCTAGGATGACAGGCAAAAAGCTAGACCTAGAGGTACAGTTCAGTTCAGTCGCTCAGTCGTGTCCGACTCTTTGCAACCCCATGAGTCACAGCACGCCAGGCCTTCCTGTTCATCACCATCTCCCGGAGTTCACTCAGACACACGTCCATCGAGTCTGTGATGCCATCCAGCCATCTCATCTTCAGTTGTGCCCTTCTCCTCCTGTCCGAAGTTCCTCCCAGCATCAGAGCCTTTTCCAATGAGTCAACTCTTCGCATGAGGTGGCCAAAGTACTGGAGTTTCAGCTTTAGCATCATTCCTTCCAAAGAAATCCCAGGGCTGATCTCCTTCAGAATGGACTGGTTGGATCTCCTTGCAGTCCAAGGGACTCTCAAGAGTCTTCTCCAACACCACAGTTCAAAAGCATCAATTCTTCGGCACTCAGCCTTCTTCACAGTCCAACTCTCACATCCATACATGACCACAGGAAAAACCATAGCCTTGACTAGACGGACCTTAGTCGGCAAAGTAATGTCTCTGCTTTTGAATATACTATCTAGGTTGGTCATAACTTTTCTTCCAAGGAGTAAGCGTCTTCTAATTTCATGGCTGCAGTCACCATCTGCAGTGATTTTGGAGCCCAAAAAAATAAAGTCTGACACTGTTTCCACTGTTTCCCCATCTATTTCCCATGAAGTGATGGGACCAGATGCCATGATCTTCATTTTCTGAATGTTGAGCTTTAAGCCAACGTTTTCGCTCTCCTCTTTCACTTTCATCAAGAGGCTTTTTAGCTCCTCTTCACTTTCTGCCATAACGGTGGTGTCATCTGCATATCTGAGGTTATTGATATTTCTCCCGGCAATCTTGATTCCAGCTTGTGTTTCTTCCAGTCCAGTGTTTCTCATGATGTACTCTGCATAGAAGTTAAATAAGCAGGGTAACAATATACAGCCTTGACGTACAAGACCTTTTAGAACTAACACCCAAAAAAGATGTCCTTTTCATTATAGGGGACTGGAATGCTAAAGTAGGAAGTCAAGAAACACCTGGAATAACAGGCAAATTTGGCCTTGGAATGCAGAATGAAGCAGGGCAAAGACTAATAGAGTTTTGCCAAGAAAATGCACTGGTCATAGCAAACACCCTCTTCCAACAACACAAGAAGGACTTTTACATGCAGATTTGTAGTGACCCAGAGTATTAGATACTGCCATTTTCAGTGCAGTGTTTCTAAAGTTTCTATGGGGATTAACTGGAGAATCCCAGGGACTGGGGAGCCTGGTGGGCTGCTGCCTCTGGGGTCGCACAGAGTTGGGCATGACTGAAGTGACTTAGCAGCAGCAGCAGCAGTGGAAGAGGAAAGATACTGGAAGAACAAAAGTTAGACAATTTTTATGTGTCAAGCCTAGAAGTCCTGTGCAGAAATTTTCTCTTTCTATTGCCTGAGGCTCAATCACATGGCTACATCTAACTGCTATGGGATCTGAGAAATGTAGTCTCCTTCTGGGGATTCACCTCCAGAAAGAAGTCTGCACTTAAATAACAGGGAACCTGGATTTTTGACAGATAACTCTGTCTGTTATAGCATACATCCAGAATGTATATTAAAGTAATGTATATTTAAATATCTGCCAATAATTATTCCATGGTTAGGAATTCTTTTTTAACAATGCCAGAGATGTGACTACATTAAATTTATATTAAGACAAGGGTATTCTTCTGTTCTCATTATTGCAAAAAATTTTTTTAAAAAAAGAGAGAACATTTTTCAGCAGTTTCTCAAGTTACTACTTTATTATAAACCTTTGAATTATAGGAAACACTCTAAGATTTTTAATATGCCAAGAAGTATGCAATTAAAGAGTCTTTAAACTGTTCCATGGATTTAAAATAGGATGGAACAGTTCTGTGAACTTTGCTAAAACAGACTTATTATCAAGCATATTTGGCTGTTAGAGAGTATAAAATGCATAACCCCCCACTTGGGTTTAGCCCAGCCCTCTAGGAATCAGACTCAAAGTGCTGTAAACAGTCAACTCCTTTCTGTACTCAGTGGTGTCTCATTCCTTCCCTCAGGAAATTACTTTTCTTAATCCCTGCTAAACTTAATAGTACATGGTTTCTTTAGAAAGAGAATTTGGAAGTGAAAATGGAGCTAACACCTGAGACATAATTAATCTGCTCTTACAAAAGTGATTTCATATACCTGGCAAATAACATGAGATAAATTTTATTTTATTAGGCTTTTGATTAATTAAAGCTCAACAAGCACAGAGCCTCATTCAACAACAAAGGGAACCTGCTATTTAATACATGACACTGTCATTGACACACAATTAGATATGTGATGAACTATAAAGCCTTTATACCCACATGACAATAAACACAAGTATACCTTCCATGAATATTTCAAATAACCGAGATACTCAAATCTTAGGGTATGTCTTCTTGTGAAGAAGTCTGAATTAAACTAAAGATGATTTGGTAAGGCAGATTTGTCTAGAGTTTGTCTATAGTTAGAAGAAAAAATAATTATAAATAAGATGCCTTGGGATATTACTATATACAAATTCTTTGTATAAAATTAAATGCTGACTCATGCTAAATATTCTAATATAGTTATTAAGTTCAGAGCTGAATAATACAATTTTACCTCTTTTACTTTTCACCTTTAAATATAAAAACACAAAAGTCTGTTGGCATTCATAATACCATATGGTCAGGTATGTTCAAATTGACTCTACAAATCACAGGTTGTGTGTTTTTAAGCCATTTACCTGAAGCTTTCTGTGCCTCAGTTTCCTAATCTAGGAAGTAGAAATCACATTTATACTACATCATAGACTTACTATGTGGATGCAGTTAAATCCGATACATAGAATGTTTAGGCTTGTTTCATAATACATGGTCTTATTAATGGTAACTGATGCTGGTTCTACAGTAAATTTTCCATAATATAGAACACACTTTATTCCAATTGCCTAGACAGGGAATTACCAGCCCTTCTTTTTGTCCCTCTTTTACCTTTATGTTCCTCTTTTTCCTTTAATTTATAGGTGCTGATCCCCCAAGTGTGATGTAAATAATTGGACATATACACAATTTCATCCCTACCTCTATCACTACCCCCAAGTCTCTTTCCTTAAAATATGTAGGCAGAAATAAAAGATTCTCGTATAAATCTGAAATAACATTCTAGAAGGGAAGTTTGAAAAAGTACTAAGTGGAGTAAATTTTTACCTTGTATACCAATTGAATACAGAGCCAGGATTGTTGGGAGAGAAGACTGAAGTAGTTATTCGGGCAGAAGAGATAGGAAAAGCGAGAGGAAACAGTCTCTGCAGTGTGTGTGTGTGTGTGTGTGTGTGTGTGTGTGTGTGTGTGTGTGTGTATGGTTTTTCTGTGTGCTTCTTTTTGACTGTGTGGCATGCAGAATCTTAGTTCCCTGAGCAGGGATCCAACCCTTGCCCCCTGCACTGGAAGTAGAGTCTTAACCTCTGGACCACCAGGGAAGCTTGACAGTCCCTAAATTTTTAAGAGCTTTAATGATGTGATTCCTAATTTATGTGTGTGTGTGTTGATTTGCATTTTTTTCCCCCACAGAGTATAACTTGTAGAATTGGTTTCTATAATTTTCAAAATAAGAGATCTAACAGTGCTATATCAGCTAATAAGGGTGACAAAATAAGTTAAATAAAGGTATAAATGTTCTCCTCTGAGGATAATATATTTTATAAATCTCAAAAAAGGGAATTAGTCTTGTTGCTTATCCCTAACATAATTGTCCATGGACTTTTTTATTTTCCCCTTCAACAAACATCTCCAAATGGATAATGGTCCTTGGAATGATTGCAGCTAGCATCACTATATGAAGAATATATTTATGATATTTCTCTTTGATGTAACTCAGAAAGCCATGTAATGGTACTGGACAGGCCAAATCTTAGAATGTCTGCCTTGCTTTCTGGGAACATCTGACTCTGCTCTGATACCTAAGCAATAATGTGCTGTGCCTCAGGGCTCTGACAGAAGGGTTGTCAAATCATAGGGGGACTGGTGATTCACAGCCTGGCCACCTATCAGAAACAAATGTTTTGAAATGGTATCTACTGCCTCTGGGGGTGGCGGGGGGAGGCTGTTTCCCACTGCTTGCAGGATCTTCTCCAACTAGGGGTTGAACCCAGGCCACCACAGTGAAAGCCCAGAATCCTAAACAGTAGGTTTTCAGAGAAGTCCAGCTCTCTCTGAAATCTGAACTTGAAAGTTACCAGCTTAATTTTTGCAGGCTAAGAGGCTCAAAGCTGAGGATGCCTGGGGAAAGAGTTGCAACCCTTGGAGTCGTTGTATGTTGATGGCTGTAACCACTGGCTTTTCTACTCAGTCCCTCTCCCCTGAAGTTGCCTACCCCTCCTCCGTGATGAGTTTCTAACAACCATTTCACTGGAAAGCCTTGCTTTGTGATCATACTTGCAATTGAATACTTCCTCCCAAAATGGATTTAGAACTAAAGGAAAGGCAAATTCTTCTTCCGTAGTATTGAACTCTGAATATTGGTTTAGGAATTCTGTGTGGACATGTTTCATCATACACATACAAACTAAGGAACAGAGAACACTGGTCTATAGAGAAGGAAAAGGAATAAAGCAAACTTGTAATGAGAAGCAGAGATGAGTGTTCAAGGTAAAATATTCCTGGTTCCCTTCCTGAAAAGAAAGACCCTGCCCTCGAGGTCATAGCTGTGGATATTTTAATATCCCTTCTCTCCTTAAAATTAAGCTGTCTTTGGTTGGCTCTTTTTATATGAAATCAAGAATCTTAATTTAAAAAATCACTGCTTGAAGGGAACAGAAAAAAAGAACAGAAAGAAAATCTACCTGTATGTAGAAGAGAATAGAGAGTTTGTGCACGCAAGTAGAAATATTACAATAAATCTTATGGAGCCAAGGACAAAGAGAGAATCATTTGTTCTCAGAGCTGCCCGATTTTCCTATCACAATTTCAGTCTACAATTTTTCTTAAAGTCCTTGCCACTCTTTTCTTGAGTTAATTTTAGGAGGGAACTGTTTTAACCAATACAAAGCGAATCTTAAAAAAGTTATAAACCACAGGGTGTTTAAAGAGGAGGAAAGCATGTTCAAGTGCACAAATACCCTTACATTTGCTTAAGCGGGTCAATCAAATTGGTTATACAAACCACAACAGCATGTATACCTGATAAGCAATCTCCAAATACATATTTTGCCTGGAGACATTCTCTGGGCAAAGCACGTTACAGAAGGTGGAGAGGTTCTCATGAAAAGAAACTTTCAGATTTAAGATAAAAGAAAAATTAAATGTATTATTTCAAATGTTATTCCCTAGAGATTAATTTTATGTATTTCTTCCCAGTTTCAGTCTAGTAGATGCATGAGTAGTATTGCCAACTTTGTTCAATGTTAGATAGAACACAGAATGAAATTTTTCAGAGGAGTCTGTAATCCCTTTCTAAGAGTCTATGTTAATGAATAAGGAAAAAAGGAATTTTGAAATAGCTATATCTGTTTATCCCATGTAATTTTAGCATTGTGAGCTGTCAGCTATCTGAAAAAAGAATAATGTTTTGTGCCTGAAGGCAAAGACAATTGCCTTCAGTTTTATTAAAGCACAGAGCTGATTAGATTTTAATTGTCATAGTACCTCTCTCTTTTTCTATTTTTCTCCCTCCATTATCAATTTCAAATTTGCCAAGTAGGAAACAATTTATTGGCGGAGCTGCTTGAAATAATAAGTGTACATTTAGCTGGGCTTGTCTGAGTTAAGATTTTATACAGAATTTTTAAAACTTGTTTTACTGAAGCATAACATACACACATACAATTGTCAGTTTTTTCAGACTGAGCGCACATGTAACCACAACCTAGATCAAACATAGAACATTACTCCCCAAACTCTGCTACCGGCTCCTTTCAGACACATTGACCCCACTCCCAAAGGGATAAGCACTGTTCTGCCTAAAAATCATAGGTTAGTTTTGACTGATTTGTAGTTACATAAATGCAGCCATGCAGTACATCCTTGTTGGTGTCTGGGTTCTTTCCCTCAATATTATGTTTGTTAGAGTCATCCTCTTTCCTGTACGTAGCTGGTTCACTGTCATTGCAGCTACTCACAATGCAACTGCTGTCCATCATGTGAATATCCCACACTTTATCCATCTACTGATGCTGGGCATCTCTTTTACTCAGGCTTTATTTTTTAATTGGAATATAATTGCTTTACAATTTTGTGTTAGTTGCTGCTGTACAGAGAAGTATATCAGCCATATATATATATATATATTCCCTTCCTTGTGGACTTCCCTCCCAAATTCCACCCATTTCACCCCTCTAGGTCATCCGAGAGCACCAAGCTGAATTCCCTGTGCTTCCCATGAGCTATCTGTTTTACACATGGTAGTGTATATATTGGAGAAGGAAATGGCAACCCACTCCAGCATTCTTCCCTAGAGAATTCCATGGACAGAGGAGCCTAGTTGGCTACAATCCATGGGGTTACAAAAGAGTTGGACATGACTTAGCAACTAAACAACAGTGTGTGTGTGTGTGTGTGTGTGTGTGTGTGTGTGTGTAATGCCATTGATGTGTATATACTCAGGTTTTAAATCTGTGTGGCTGTGCATGACTTTTCATCTAAGCCAGAAGCTCGTGTTTCAGTTCTAACTAGATATTTTCAAATTTTCTGAGTAGTTATACAAACAATTGCACACTACCTGTAGGATACCAGTCAGATCTGGAACAGATAGATATATCAATGCACACAATTCAGGCCTGACTCACCAGCTCCCTTGACATGGCTATCTCTTTAAACCATTTCTTAAACAAAACAAAACAAGTTTTCTGGAGTTAGAGGTTTGATCTGAAAATGGTTGGTTTTGCACTTAAGGAGTGCTAATGTGCTTTTTTTTTTTTTTTTTAATTTAGAGATTTGGCCTTTCTCTTTTAACAAATGGTTCTCACTTTGTGGGATTAAGCATCTGATTCATCTCAAGTTCATGTACCTGGCTGTGTTTCCTTAGCACCAAGGTCATCTCCTTTTACCTGTCTCAATGGGCTGCCCTCCTACTCTGCTGCCCCCTTATGGCCACTGAGTAAAGGGCACTCTAAATTGTTGCCACCTCTGCACTGGAACTTGTGAGAAGAAAATCTGGTTAAGGTGTCCTTTCACTACTACACTTTTTTGAGGCAACTGCATCAGCAAGTGAAGTTCTCCTATGATAACAAGCATGACAAGTTCAGAGGAATTTTATGATTTACAAAGGAAATTTATAATTTGAAGAGGAAAGACTGCGTACAGAGTAATTAGGAAAGTAGGGTCTAAAAATGCTTGAGTTGGAACCACACTCAATCTTGAGTAAGTAATTTTACCTCTGTGCCTCAGATTCATTCAGACTGCATTTCCAGTTTACAGTGAAGACAACTAAAGATGAATCCAAATGGAGAAATTTCTCTTGCAGGCATCATTGCCCTTGATGAGATAGTTCAGTTCAGTCGCTCAGTAGTGTCTGACTCTTTGCAACCCCATGGACTGCAGCACACCAGGCTTCCCTGTCCATCACTAACTCCCGGACCTTGCTCAAACTCATGTCCATTGAGTTTGTCATGCCATCCAACCATCTCATCCTCTGTCGTCCCCTTCTCTTACTGCCTTCAATCTTTCCCAGCATCAGGGTCTTTTCCAATCAGTCAGTTCTTCGTGTCAGGTGGCCAAAATATTGGGGTTTCAGCTTCAACATCAGTCCTTCCAATGAATATTCAGGACTGATTTCCTTTAGGATTTACTGGTTTGAACCCCTTGCAGTCCAAGGGACTCTGAAGAGTCTTTGCATCAATTCTTTGGTGCTCAGGTTTCTTTATATGTCAGCCCTTAATTTCCTATTTTCCTTCTTGTGGACTCTTCCTTTCTTCATCAGTTCCTTTCCTGAAAAATATTTTCTCTTAGTAACCCAAAGGAAAAACAATACAACTATCAACCAAACTCAGCCTTACTGAGAAGGAGGGGCTTGTGTGCTGGATCCATTTGACCTCTGATACATTGTGATTCTTTGAATTGTGATTCATTCAGTCTGAAAGGATTACTTTTAGAAATTACCTGAGGGGGTTGTGATGAGTAGTACCAGGGAAGCAGGTATGGCATCCAGATCTCAGTGACTGGTTCTTGGGTCAAGAGCAGCTGTGACATCGTATTTGACTTCATTATTGTTAGTAACATCAGGATGTACTTCTTTAGCTGGTTGTTCTGTTAAAATGTTCAGTCCCCAAACATGCATTGCTTTTGGGATACTTGTATAATACAAATCCATCCAGCAAAAGGAATATGTTCTTTATTTTTATTTACTTGACTGCACTGGGCCTGAGTTGCAGCATGCAGGATCTAGTTCCTTGATTAGGGATTGAACCCAGGGCCCCTGCATTGGGAGGATGGAGTCTTAACCACTGGACCACGTGGGAAGTCCTGGGAATATATTCTCTTTTAACTCAGTGATCTACACTTCCCATTGAGCTAGGTAATCTTGATTTATTGGAAAAGATAATATTTTCTATTTGGCTTAAGGTATAGGTACCTACGAAAATAATAAAAGAACCAAATTATATATCCTTTTGTTTCCCTAAGAGCTGTAGACTCTTATTTTTAAAGTTTTGCAGTCTTCTTTGCTTATCTATTCTTCTCATTGAATTTTAAGCTATATTAATATTATTGTTACTATTGCCTCTAATATTTCAAATGTTTATGCCTTAAATATCCATAGAAGTTTTAAGTTGTGTGTATATTGATACTGTAATTTTTATCTACCATACAGAAAGTAGGTACTCAATTCCTACTGGCTGATTGATCTTTAAAATGTATATTTAATTGGCTTTTATTACCAATTTAGGGAAGTTCTGCATCAAAATACACATAGTTCTATTTGCATGACTTTTAAAAATGCTAAAGGATCCATAATCAAGCTCCTTTAAAATTGTTCCTGGAGAGTAGGTTTTGTTTCATCACAGAAAGAATTCAGAGAGGAGGAAAGGAGAGCAAATAAGAGGATTTATTGAGTGACAGTACTCTGTCAGGAGATGGAGCAGTCAGTCTCAGATGAGCAGATGCCCCAGTTCCATTTGACAAGCTGGCTGGTTGTATGGGTATGAAAATGATTGGGCAGAATATTCATAGATGAAGGAGGGGTTGAGGGGGTAATTTCCTGGTTTTCATTTCAGTTCCACCTCCCTGAGGGAAGGGGAGATTTTTGTCCTTATCTGGTCAAGCTAGGATTTGTTATGGTGTCCGACCTGCCTCTTGAGAAATCTGTATGCTGGTCAGGAAGCAACAGTTAGAAGTGGACATGGAACAACAGACTGGTTTCAAATAGGAAAAGGAGTATGTCAAGCCTGTATATTGTCAGTCTGCTTATTTAACTTATATGCAGAGTACATCATGAGAAACACTGGACTGGAAGAAACACAAGCTGGAATCAAGATTGCCTGGAGAAATATCAATAACCTCAGATATGCAGATGACACCACCCTTATGGCAGAAAGTGAAGAGGAGCTAAAAAGCCTCTTGATAAAAGTGAAAGAGGAGAGTAAAAAAGATGGCTTAAAGCTCAACATTCTGAAAACTAAGATCATGGCATCTGGTCCCATCACTTCATGGCAAATAGATGGGGAAACAATGGAAACAGTGGCTGACTTTATTTTTCTGGGCTCCAAAATCACTGCAGATAGTGACTGCAGCCATGAAATTAAAAGATGCTTACTCCTTGGAAGAAAAGTTATGACCAACCTAGATAGCATATTCAAAAGCAGAGATATTACTTTGCCGACTAAGGTTCGTCTAGTCAAGGCTATGGTTTTTCTAGTAGTCATGTATGGATGTGAGAGTTGGACTGTGAAGAAGGCTGAACACCAAAGAATTGATGCTTTTGAACTGTGGTGTTGGAGAAGACTGTTGAGAGTCCCTTGGACTGCAAGGAGATCCAACCAGTCCATTCTGAAGGAGATCAACCCTGGGATTTCTTTGGAAAGAATGATGCTAAAGCTGAAACTCCAGTACTTTGGCCACCTCATGCGAAGAGTTGACTCATTGGAAAAGACTGTGATGCTGGGAGGGATTGGTGGCAGGAGGAGAAGGGGACGACCGAGGATGAGATGACTGGATGGCATCACGGACTCGATGGACATGAGTCTGAGTGAACTCCGGGAGATGGTGATGGATAGGGAGGCCTGGCATGCTGCGATTCATGGGGTCGCAAAGAGTCGGACACAACTGAGCGACTGAACTGAACTGAACTGAACAGGCGCATGATGGGTACTGCTCTGGTTGTAATTGTATCATATCTGCTAATTGTATCGTAATGAGTATGAGCAAAAAGGTTACATTCAGAAGCTGGAGGTTCCCTGCCTTTATTTGCCTTTAGGACCCTTGTAAGATGTGTGGTTTCCTGTCACATGACCTTTGCCTCCCTTCTCTGTTCAAGGTTGACTGTCTGCTCCAACAAAATGATATAAAATAGTAAATATACAATTTAAGCACATCTTTTTATTCTAATATTAATCTCAATTGTTGGTTGTTAGGTGGAACTATATACAGGTAAATGATCTCTTTGCATAAATGTTACAGTCTCTCCTTTGGATCTGGAGATAAAAATATTTGCATAGACCATCCTAAACAGCTAACATTTCTTTCTTAAACATCTAATTGGAGCTAGCCATTGTGGTGGTTGCAGAGATATAGAAAGATTAAACAGTTTCCTGATTTCAACAACATGGGGCATAGCTAGGGGATAAATAATCAGTTTAATTAACAGTGAATTTGCATATGTTAGTCTGGTCAATAGAGCACTGGTATTTGTTAGAAGAGTAAAAACGTTTTAGAATTGTAGGTAGAGCTTTAACTGAGAATTGAGAGAGGATAGAGTGATTTGGCTGGTGAACTGGTGAGAGAATGCATTCCAGGCAGAAGAAAGAGTATATAGAAACACGAAGTCATGAGACAGGATGCTGTCCTTAAGGAGCTATATGAAATTTGTTAGCACTAGTCATTACTATTTAAGAAATGATTCCATGATTCTTGTTATTCAGTTCCTTGGTTTTATAAACTCAGAGAGTAAATTCTGGTGAAGCTTTAACTTGGTCTCATTCTTGTTTATATTATTTGCTGTAATATTTGGAAAGTACACTTTTGGGGGCTCTAAGTACATTATTTGCATAATTGTTCAAAAATCCTAGCATCTCATTTGGTTAGCCAACTTTGATACATATTCATCATCTATCAGAATTGTGATGGAAGGAGAGCAGCAAGATGGCGGAAGAATAGGACGGGGACACCAGTTTCTCCCTCACAGATTCATCAAAAGAACATCTCAAGGCTGAGCAAACTCCACAAAACAACTTCTGAATNTCAAAAATCCTAGCATCTCATTTGGTTAGCCAACTTTGATACATATTCATCATCTATCAGAATTGTGATGAAAAAGGGATTATTGGTAATATGCAGCATCCTGATTTGAAAAAAAAAACAAAACTAAGTTTGGTTCCAGCACTGAGGGTTAAGGAGTTTGTAAATGTAATTGTCAGGGCTAAATTCAATTTTCTAGTGATAACCAAATGAATCTACCCCATAAGTAGCATTCTTCACAGTTTGGCAGCAAGGCCATAACATCATGAGTATGTGAGTACCTAATATACTTATACCAGGTATGGTGGGCTATATTTTGTGCAGCAGATTAAATACTAAGCCCCATCAGATGATAGAATGCTGTGCCAAAGCTTTTAAGTTTAATTAGGTCTCTCTTGTTCATTTTTGTGTTTATTTAAGACGTGGGTCATAGAGGATCTTGGTGTGATTGATGTCAGAATGTTCTACCTATGTTTTCCTCTATGAGTTTTATAGTTTCTGGTCTTACATTTATCCTTTAATCCATTTTGAGTTTTTCTTTGTGCATGGTATTAGGAAGTGTTCTAATTTCATTATTTTACACATAGCTGTCCAGTTTTCCCAACACCATCTATTGAAGACACTGTCTTTTCCCCATTGTATATTTTGCCTCCTTTGTCAAAGATAA
Organism: Oreotragus oreotragus; assembly: GCA_006410675.1. NCBI lineage: Eukaryota > Metazoa > Chordata > Mammalia > Artiodactyla > Bovidae > Oreotragus > Oreotragus oreotragus. The sequence continues at coordinate 94,457 of SJYX01018748.1, read as the reverse complement.
GGTGCAGCAGGTGCATAGGTTTATCTCTGAGGCTTTCTATATCAATTGTTACAACAAAATCTTGAGATAAGATGGTTATTAGATTTTTAACATTTTAAATTCTGTATTATGCTTGCTGAAATTAAAATATTTACAAATTTTAACTTCTTCACAAACAATTCCTTCTCATTCTTTTCCATATTTTTCCCACTTAATTGTTGAACAGCTTGATGTTTTAGAAAAATATTTCATGTGTTGTGATAGCTTGTTCATAGATGACATAACATACTTTGGCAAATATACTTTTACCTCATTAGACATTCTTGTGAGTGATCTTAGTCACCAAAAGTACAAAACTCCATTAACAATATGTCTTTAATATCCCTTTTCCCAAAGGTACTGAAATTCGTAATCTATCACCTACTCTCATTTGCTGCCCTCAGTAACTTAATTTCCCACTCCAACTTAGAATGGCTTAATTTCTTTCTTTATTGATCCTCTGTTCTTGAAGAGAATGAATTTAACTTCACTGCAAGATAGGTTTTGTATGTTTCAGTTGTTAATCACTAACTATTTACAACTTTAACCTTTTTTTTACAAAACTCCATTAACAATATGTCTTTAATATCCCTTTTCCCAAAGGTACTGAAATTCGTAATCTATCACCTACTCTCATTTGTTGCCCTCAGTAACTTAATTTCCCACTCCAACTTAGAATGGCTTAATTTCTTTCTTTATTGATCCTCTGTTCTTGAAGAGAATGAATTTAACTTCACTGCAAGATAGGTTTTGTATGTTTCAGTTGTTAATCACTAACTATTTACAACTTTAACCTTTTTTTTTTCATTTTGAACTCAAAATAAGCTCTTGTTCTTTCATGTCCTGTGATTTTTTAATTTAATTTCAAATGTACATATTTTTAAATTTCATAGAGCTCATTGTTTTAAATTTTCTTCTTCACTTTCTTAGTTGAAGCAAAGTCTGTAGCAAATACACATAAGCAGAATAACATATATGCAGGTTATGTTATAGTTTTGTCCAGCATCTTAACTCTTAGTGAAAGAAATCATTTTCCCCTTTAAGTTGAAATACCTTTTATTCTTTTCAGTGTATATATTCAATTTATCAACATTTGACTTTACTTGTCTTCATGGTTGCTAATTCTAAAGTTATAAGATTTGTTTCGGTGCTAACTAGTTTGCAGTGTTGATTTCTAGATTACGGTATGTCAAATTTAATCATAATGCTGTCAGCCAACAGAATGGCTTAACTCTATTTTTCTCCTTCACTGATTTTCCCTTCATTCTAGCTTAAGTCATCATTCCCTGTAGGGGATTTGACAGACAAATTCTAGAAGTAAGCATTTGCCTAAGCCATTATTTCTGTCTGTTTCATTATGAGCCTCAAAAGTTTAAAATTAATATTTAGATGATTTTTATTACTATTTTTAGGGGTTATATATTTTTTAACTTGTTCTAATTGTATTTTGGAAAAAATAGATATTATCTGCTAAATGTATTTGCTAAATTTGCTAATAAATTTAAAATCCTCATCTGATACACTGTGTTAAGGAAAATGATTTTTGGAGTTATTGAAAAGAAATTGGGCTTTCCAGGTGGTGCAAGCAGTAAAGAGTCTACCTGCTAATGTGAGAGACACAAGATATGTGGGTTCGATCCCTGGGTTGGGAAGCTCCCCCTGGAAAAGGAAGTGGCAACACACTCCAGTATTTTTTTGCCTGAAAAATTACATGGACAGAGGAGCCTGGCAGGTTACAGTTCATGGGGTCAAAAAAAGGTAGGACAAGACTGAGCATGTATACACACACTCACATCCATACACGACTACTAGAAGAAACAGCTTTGACTACATGGAACTTTGTCGGCAAAGTGCTGTCTGCTTTTCAGTGTGCTGTCTAGGCTTGTCATAGCTTTCCTTCCTAAGTGCATGCATCTTTGAACCTCATGGCTGCAGTCAGGGTCACCATTGATTTTGTGCCCAACAAATTAAATCTGTCAGTATTCCACTTTTCCCTTTCTACTTACCATGAAGTGATAGGACTAAATGCCATAATCTTAGTGTTGTGTGTGTTTGTGTGTATTTAATGAATTTCAACCAGCTTTTTCACTTTCCTTTTTCACCCTCATCAAGAGGCTCTTTAGTTCTTCATTTTCTGCCATTAGAGTGGTATTATCTGCATATCTGAGGTTGTTGATATTTCTCTCAGCTGTCTTGATTCCAGCTTGTGCTTCATCCAGTACAGTATTTTGCATCATGTACTCTGCATAGAAATTAAATAAGTGGGTGATAGTGTACAGCCTTGTCATATTCCTTTTCCAATTTTGAACCAGTCTGTTGTTCCCTGTCCAGGTCTAACTTGCTTCTTGTCCTGCATACAGTTTCTTTTTTTTTTTTTTTTTAAATTTTATTTTTACTTTATTTTACTTTACAGTACTGTATTCATTTTGGCATACATTGACATGAATCCATCATGGGTGTACATGAACTCCCAAACATGAACCCCCTCCTCCCACCTCTCACCCCACATCATCCCCATACACCAGCCCCAAACATCCTGCATCCTGCATTGAACATAGACTGGTGATTCGTTTCTTACATGATAGTGTACATATTTCAATGCTATTCTCCCAAATCATCCCACCCTCTCCCTCTCCCTCAGAGTCCAAAAGTCCGCTCTACACATCTGTGTCTCTTTTGCTGTCTTGCATACAGGGTCCTCATTACCATCTTTCTAAATTCCATATATATGTGTTAGTATACTGTATTGGTGTTTTTCTTTCTGGCTTACTTCACTCTGTATAATCAGTTCCAGTTTCATCCATCTTATTAGAANGGACTCTTTTGTTGACCATGATGGCTACTCCATTTCTTCTGAGGGATTCCTGCCTGCAGTAGTAGATATAATGGTCATCTGAGTTAAATTCACCCATTCCAGTCCATTTTAGTTTGCTGATTCCTAGAATGTCGACGTTCACCCTTGCCATCTCTTGTTTGACCACTTCCAATTTGCCTTGATTCACGGACCTGACATTCCAGGTTCCTATGCAATATTGTTCTTTATAGCATCGAATCTTGCTTCTATCACCATTCACATGCAAAACTGGATACTGTTTTTGCTTTGGCTCCATCCCTTCATTCTTTCTGGAGTTATTTCTCCACTAATGTCCAGTAGTATATTGGGCACCTAACGACCTGGGGAGATTCTCTTTTGGTATCCTATCATTTTGCCTTTTCATACTGTTCATGGGGTTCTCAAGGCAAGAATACTGAAATGGCTTGCCATTCCCTTCTCCAGTGGACCGTGTTCTGTCAGCCCTCTCCACCATGACCCGCCCGTCTTGGGTTGCCCCGCAGGCATGGCTTAGTTTAAGAGTCTAAATCAAAAACCCACCAAAAGCAGCTAAATTTTGGCAAGGAAAACCAAGACAAATAGATTAGCCAAGACCTTAAAAAGTGAGATCCTGGATATATACATATAACCACTGAGCAGATAAGCACACATAATTGCTATGCATATGAAGCTTCACCTGGATCTACATATGAGTAGCCTGGTTAACAAGGAAACGAGTAAAAAATTGGGCCTGAAATTGACCCAAGATCCTCTGAAATATGCAACCTTCCCAGAAGCAGACCCAAGACCAGGAAAAATACAGCAATCAGGTGGAAAGGCTCACTTACTAGGAGCAAAAACAGGTCAGGAAACTACCTGACCATTTCTACCATAATGACTGAGTTTTTCAAAGAGGTTTAAAGGAACATTAAATTTTATGTATCTTTTCCATAATTCAGCTATTTATAAATATCAATAGTGCTAAAACAATTTCATAAAATGCTGAATGAAGAACCACAACAAAGATAAAAATCATGTGCTAAAAATCTGATAACCCTATGAGCGTAAACTTAAACACATAAAAGGTCATGTCTACCATATTAGTAAAAGATGTTTATTAAATGAAATATTATTGTCTATTTTCCTGTACAATAAAAGCATTGATTATCTCCAGATTTTATGAAGAATCTGTTTTCACAGAAGTCTCCTAATCGAGGCTCCAATCTCTAGAGAACAAGTAAGCACTATCATGCTCAACAGGGCACGTGAAGGCAGACAGGGATCAGGCACAATGTTGAGCATGGTCTACAGTGGAGTGACAGGGGTGGACTGGGTCACTGCCCTCAGCGCTGCCTCTGTTCTCCCTATAAAGCTGACTTCACTGAGGACTCACACTCCCTGAGCCCAAACAGACCTGGGGAAAATGTGCTTAAATCATTTAACTGCTTTCCCTGTCCTTTCTCAATGCCTTTCTTTTACTGCCAAACTTGTGGGCTCCTCTCTAGCCTTCTCTTCCCAAATTCTGAAAAAGTCTCATTTCTAGTATCCTAGACTCCCCGTGAGGACATAGGTATCTCTTGCTAGAGCTTCTCCCAAGAATTGAATCCTGGCCCCAAATTCAGGGTTCAGTTCTGAAGTTGGTGTAGATTTCTCTTTGCTGCCGGCTTAAAGACAAACGTCGATCATTTTCTAGAGTGCTTCATTTGTCCGTCACCAACCAGAAACCTTGCTATTGACTACAATGTCCTGCACCCATGCACATTCACCCCATCACCAGTCTTGACCATTTGATTAGCTACTTGCTAGTCTACTTTAATACTTACAGAACATTCACCCAACCTCTTTCACAGAGCAGGTCCCTCTAGAATAAGCTTGCTTCCACTCTCCAAGGCTAGTATACACCCTCTTAACACTCACTTAATAAGAGTAACTACATTACGTGAAGCAGTTCTTAGTGTCAAGGTTCAAGCCATGGGCTATATGAAAAGAAAGTTACTAAGACAACCCATTGTGATTTCTGGATCTCCCCAAATAGCTTTATCACGATAACAGGGACTATAAGAGAGAGGCTCGGGATCATTTTATCCCCTCACCAAACCACTGAGAGAGCATTTCTGAGTGTGCAGAGGACATCTGAGCTAATTACAGAGTTAAATAAAAAGTAGCTACAGATAATGGTAAAACTAATGAATTATGAAGTCATTTCACCATCACTTCCTTCAAGTTTAAAATGAAGAAGGTGGGCTAGGTCATCTCTGAGGCCTCCTTAAGCTCTAAAATTCTATGATCTGTAGACAGTACCTCCATTTAAACTGACATTTAATGTTAAACATACAAAAACTTATTGACATACAAACAAACATATAAAAACTTAGAATGCACTTTCTGTAGGTACCAATATAGCATCAGTATAGCTAGAGCCTGAAGTTTAAAGGAAAATAGAAAGCAGATGCTTAAGAAGAAAGAAGCCATAACTTAATAATTTGTGCAGTACCTATGAGTTCTGAATGATAAGGCACTTGAATCCACAAAGAATTTGACAAATTCCAGTTCATAACCATTTGTTTATCAGCATATTTCCAGATCCCCAAGTGTGGTGGAGATTGTAAATGTAGTATTATATAGGAATGCATTATGTATTATTATTCAGGAAATGATACCATGGAATAAGAAATTTTACAAAATATATTTCATTATTTCAAAATTTATGGTCATAAAGGCAACTAGACAATTTCAGCAGGGTGAGGAACACAGCACTCCATCTCCCTGGTCATAACCAAATGGCCCCAATTTCCAGTCATTCATGTTTTCTGGAACATGGGTCTCCATTTCAAAATGTCCTAATAGTTATGAATGACTTGTTTCCAATATAAATACTAATATGTTTTTCTATCAGATTAGTTCATTATGGAATAATGTACATCAATTTCATGCATAATTTGCACTTTTATAGCTGAAACATCAAGAAGAAACATTATCATTAAATGTTGATTCGTGAAGCCAAAAAAAAAAAAATCATTTTTAATTCAAGCCCATGTTTATCAGGCCAGCAAGGACAGAGAATTGTGCAGAGACATCACACTGCTTCCCGAGGAGTCTCCACTTTCCCATATCAGTGTCTACCCCTGTTTGCTGGCTGCTGCTTTCAAGGCAGAATTTCTAGGCATAGAAAGTTGTTCTGTTCCTAGTAAGAACAGAAATTTCACTCTAAAACAGGGGTCAGCAAACCACACCTAGCGGGCTTTGTGCACTGCCTGCGTCTTCTGCCTGTTCTTAGTTCTAGAACTAAGTAATAATAATTAGTACATTTTTAAATGGTTGCAAAAAGAAAAAAAAATTTTCAAAACATTCAAAAATTATATGAAATGCAAATTTCAGCATACAATAAATAAAATTTAAAACACAGCCAGCTTCCAGGTAGCCCTAGGGGTAAAATATCCACTTGCCAATGCAGGAGACACAAGAGACATGACGTTATCTTTGAGTCAGGGAAGAGTTCCTGGAGTAGGAAGTGGCAACCCACTCAAGTATTCTTCCCTGAAAAATTCCATGGGCAGAGGATCCTGGCAGGCTACAGTTTCATGGGGCTGCAAAGAGCTGGACACGGCTGAGCACACACACACAGCTTCACCTGTTTATATATTGTCTATGGCTGTTTTCCTGCTATAACAAAGTCAAAATGTCTCAACAGAAACCATATAACCCACAAGTTATACTTACTATCTGATCCTTCAGAGAAAAAGTTTGCTGATCCCTGCCCTAGGACATCAAGGAAATTGCCTGAGGCCCATATTCCATCCCACAAATGGAAATACGTTCTGTTACCCATCCCTTATACAGTCAAATTTAAAAGTTAAAATTTTGCTTTAGCACAGAAGCTTTCTATAAAAATACCTGTTTTTCATTCTAAAATGTCTCCCATGGTTTTTCAGGCTTAGTATAAAACAGCATCTCTACTTTTCTCCCTGTTTTCCTCCTTGCAGGGAACCCACTATTCTGATTATCCTATTTAATCTGGCCCCAGTCCCAAACAGATTTCTTCCAAGCACTCCCTGCAGTGAGAATTTATTTTCTATTTGTTTGCATCTCTCACTAGAGAATATACTCAATGGGCTGGTGTCTAAACATATTTTTCACCATCACCATCTTATAGTACTCTTTCAAAAGTATTTAGTGATTGGTGACATGAGCAACAAGGCAGCTTGAGACACTCCCTTTGTCTCTCCCCTTCAGTCTACAACTAGGAAAACAACCATAATTCAACAAATGTTCCTCTGCCCAACATACAAAGAGGGATCCACACGTTTGCACATCTGAAGGTGGGTGGATGAAATATACGAAGGAGGCAGACCAAGGAACAGTGGAGGCAGTGGCCATGATTCCAGTCTATGGTCCACAAGAGCTAAGCCCACAGCTCAGAGAACCCAGCAGCAGCAAGGGAGCTAGTGCACACAACTCTAGCTTCCTGGCCACAGAGGGACCTATTCAGTTCAGTCAGTTCAGTTGCTCAGTTGTGTCTGACTCTTTTCAACCCCATGGATTGCAACACATCAGGCTTCCCTGTCCATTACAAGCTCCTGGAGTTTACTCAAACTCATGTCCGTTGAGTTGGTGATGCCATCCAGCCATCTCATCCTCTTTCATCCCCTTCTCCTCCTGCGCCCAATCCTTCCCAGCATCAGGGTCTTTTCCAATGAGTCAACTCTACGCATGAGGTGACTAAAGTACTGGAGTTTCAGCTTTAGCATCATTCCTTCCAAAGAAATCCCAGGGTTGTATTTCTCAAGAAGCAGGTCAGGTGGTCTGGTATTCCCATCTCTTGAAGAATTTTCCACAGTTTGTTGTGGACCTGTAGCCATAAGGAACTGGGAGTAGGAGCCACAGGGCCAACAACCCTGTCCCTTCAGCTGCAGTAATCCCCATAACTCCAGTCCTATTGCTTGCAGCTGTGACACCCATGAATGTCACAATGCCAGATATAGCAGAGGTGCCCAACTCCCCCCAATACATTTCTCCTCCTCTGCCATAATGACAGTACCTATAACCCATGCAACCCTTGACATGGTGAAGGCCTTCATCACACCAGTGATCCCAGCAACATCAGCAACCCAGGCAGCAGCAGGACACCAGTGTCCTGCGAGGCAAAAAGAGTTATAATGATGAAGGCACTGGCATAACTTCTGGCAGAGATGATAGAGGGTGGAAATATGGCCAGAGGCAGCTCAGGTAAGAGAAACCAAAAACTTGAGCTGTGGCACCACCCACTGAAAAACAAATAAACAAAAAAATCTGTATTAACTAAACTGTTAAATTGTTAGAATCAAAGTTTAAAAAGCGTTACCTAAATTTAAAAGGTGTTAGCTGGGGACTTCCTTGTTAGTCCAGTGGCTAAGACTCCTTACTCCCAACGCAGGGGGCCCAGGTTTCATCCCTGATCAAGGAACATCCCACATGCCAGACTAAGAGCTTACATGCCACAGCAAAGAGTTGGCAGGCTGCAACTAAAGATCTCACATACCACAATGAAAATCAAAGACCCCATGTGCTACAACTAAGAGCTGGTGTAGCCAAATAAAAAAAAAAAAAAAAAAAACAAGTGTTAGCTATTTCAAATGTGCAAGTAGAGGAACAGCTCATCAAACACCATGAAAAACACAGTAACACAGTACCACAAAAAGAAAATGACAACCCCCCACAATCTAGTCTTAAAGTCATAGAATTTTATAATCTTATAGAGAATTCAAAATAGGTGTCATGAAGAAGCTCAGTAAGCTCCAAGGAAACTCAGAAAGGCAGTACAATGAACTGAAGAATAAAATTAATGAACAGAAGGAATACTTGACCAAAGAGACTGAAACTCTAAAAAAAAAGCTAAACAGAAATTCTGGAACTAAAGAACTCAATAAATGAGATGAATTATGCAATAAAAAGCAAGGAAGACCATATGGAGAGAAAATCAGCGGGCTTGAAGACAGAAACATAGACGTGATTCAGGTAAGAGAGGAAAGAGTATCTTTTTTATTTAATGAAGAAAACTACAAAAAAATTTTCAACTCCATCAGGAAAAGCAACATAAGGATAATGAGGATCCCAAAAGTAAAAGAAAGGGATAAGTGAGCAGAGAGTTTATTTTAAAATACAATAGCTGAGAAGTTCCCTAACCTAAAGAAGGAATTGAATACATAAGTCCACAAAGCTAAGAGAATACCTAATTATCTCAATGCAAAAATACTTTCTTCAAAACATATATTAAAACTGTCAAAAGTCAATGATAAAGAAAGAATTTTAAAGGGAATAAAAGATGACAACCTACAACAGAAACCCCATTAGTCTGTCAGCAGATTTCTCAGCAGAAACATTGCAGCCCAGTAGAGAGCTAAATAACATACCAAAATACTGAAAGACTAAAAATGATCACCCAAGAATATTCTGTCCAACAATGTCATCCTTTAGACATGAAGGAGAAATAAAGTCTCTCCCAGGCCTAAAAAAAAAAAAAAAGCTGAGGGATTTCATTACCACTAGACCTGCCTTAAAAAATAAAAAATAAAAAAATGTTGAAAGGAGCTCTTCTCCTTGAAACCAAAAGGAAAAAGTGCACAAAACTTTGGGTAAGGTGATAAACAGAATCAGAAAATTTCAGCTCTATATCAGAATGTTGTTGAACACTGATTATAGCATAAAGGTTAAAGAGAGGAAAAAGCAGCAAAAATAATTATAGCTAAACTTCAACTTGGTAACAAACTCACAACATAAAAAGGGATAATTTGAGACAGTACAAACATCAAAGCAGAAAAGGAAAAAATAAAATTCATATAAGCAAATGAAGATAAGATGCTATCAGCAGAAAAAAGGACTATATTATCTATAAGATGTTTTCTGAAAACCTCATGTTAATAACAAAAACAAATCTAGAACAACGACATAAAGCACTTTTTTTAAAAAAGGGAACTGAGTAAAGCATTACAGAATACTACCAAACTAAAATGGCAGACAGGAACAAGGAACAAATAATGGAGCTATAGAGCAACCAGAAAACAGAAGATAAAGTGGCCATACTGAGGCCTCATCTATCAATAATCACTGTAAAGGTAAATAACTGAATTTACCAATCAAAAGACAGTGGCTAGATGGATTACAAAATAAGACTCAAGTATATGCTGCCTCCAGGAGATATACCTCAGCTCTAAAGAAAAACATGGGTTCAAAATGAAGGGATGCAAGATGATATTCCAAGCAACTGGAAGCCAAAAGAATGCAGAGCTAGTCATCTTATGTCAGGCAAAATAAACTTCAATCTTAAAAAGATAACAAGAGACAAAGATGGGCATTATATAATGAAAAGGGAACAACTGACCAAAAAGACATACTAAATGTTAATACATATGTCCCAACTGTAGAAACACAAAGACAGATATAGCAATTACTAATAGACCTAAAAGGAGAATATGATACCTCAATAATGACAAGGAGCTTCAACACTCCACTTACATCAACAAATAGATCATCCAAAAAGAAAGTCAACAGGAAACATAGGCCTTAAATGAAACATTAGATCAGACGGCCTTAAGAGATTTATATAAAACATTTCACCCCAATGAAGTAAAATATATGTTCTTCTGAAGTCCACACAGAGCATTCTCAATGATTAAAACATATGTATATCTATGGCTGATTCATGTTGCTGTATGGCAGAAACCAATGCAATATTGTAAAGCAATTATCCTTCAAGTAAAAATATATTTTTAAGGCTATATGTGAGAACACAAAACAAGTCTCAATAAATTTTAAAAGATTGATATCAGATCTTCTCTAAGCACAATATGAAACTAGAAATCAACTACAAGAAGAAAGAGGGAAAATCACAAGTAAGTAGAGACTAAACAACATGCTGCTCAACGACTATTGTATCAACAAAGAAATCAGAGGAGAAATCAAAAATACCTGAAGACAAGTGAAAACGAAATATAACATACCAAAATCTATTGGATACAGCAAAAGTGGTACAAAAAGAAAACTTGACAGAAATACAGGCCTACTTCAAGAAACTACTAACATCTCAAACAATCTAACCTTATACTTAAAAGAACAAGAAAAAGAAGAATAAAGCCCAAAGTCAATAGAAGGAAGGAAATAATAAAAATCAGAGTGATGATAAATGAAAATGAAACTAAAAAGACAATAGAACAGATCAATAAAACTAAAAGTTGGTTCTTTGCAAAGATATGGCAACATTGGCTGGACTTGTTAAGAAGGAAAAAAGAATGCTGACATAAATAAAATCAGAAACAAAAGGAGAAATAACAACAGATACCACAGAAATACAATGGGTTACAAGAGAATATTACGAAAAGCTATATGCCCACAAACTGGACAATCTAGAAGAAATGGATGAAAGACAAATATCATATGATCTTACTCACTCATATGTGGAATATTAAAAAATGAAAAAAAAAAAAAAAACAAATGTATAGATACAGAAAAGAGACCGGTGGTTACCAGGAGCAAAGAGGACTGAAGGAGGGTGAAATGGGTAAAGGGGGTCAACTATACGGTGATGAATAAAAACTAGAGTTTTGGTGGTGATCATGCAGTAGTGTATTCAGAAATTGAATTAAAATGTTGTACATATTAAAAAAATGTTGTTCATATGAAACTTACATAATATGATAAACTAATGTTTACTTCAGTTCAATTGCTCAGTCATGTCCGACTCTTTGTGACCCCATGGACTGCAGCATGCCAGGCCTCCCTGTCCATCACCAACTCCTGGAGCTTGCTCAAACTCATGTCCATTGAGTCAGTGATGCCATCCAATCACCTCATCCTCTGTCATCCCCTCCTCCTGCCCCAAATCTTTCCCAGCATCAGGGTCTTTTCAAATGAGTCAGTTCCTTGCATCAGGTGGCCAAAGTATTGGAGTTTCAGCTTTAGCATCAGTCCTTCCAATGAACATTCAAGATTGATTTCCTTTAGGATGGATGGTTTTGACCTCCTTGCAGTCCAAGGGACTCTCAAGAGTCTTCTACAACACCACAGTTCAAAAGCATCCATTCTTCTGCGCTCAGCTTTCTTTATGGTCCAACTCTTACATACATACATGACCACTGGAAAAACCATAGCTTTGACTAGATGGACTTTTGTTGACAAAATAATGTCAACAAAATAATATACACCACTGCTGTCTAGGTTGGTCATAACTTTTCTTCCAAGGAGCAAGCGTCTTTTAATTTCATGGCTACAGTCACCATCTGCAGTGATTTTGGAGCCCCCCAAAAATAAAGCCTATCACTGTTTCCATTGTGTCCCCTTCTATTTCCCATGAAGTGATGGGACAAGATGCCATGATCTTCGTTTTCTGAATGTTGAGTTTTAAGCCAGCTTTCTCACTCTCCTCTTTCAATTTCATCAAGAGGCTCTTTAGTTCTTCTTCGCTTTCTGCCATAAGTGTGGAGTCATCTGCATATCTGAGATTATTGATATTTCTCCTGGCAATCTTGATTCCAGCTTGTGTTTCTTCCAGTCCAGCGTTTCTCATGATGTACTCTGCATATAAGTTAAATAAGCAGGGTAACAATACACAGCCTTGACGTATTCCTTTCCCAATTTGGAGCCAGTCTGTTATCTCAATATTTTAAAATGTATTTAGTACATTTAGCACTGTTTCCTAACACATGGAAGTTGCTTAATAAAATCCAAATGATTGAATGAATGAATAAGCAAGTTAAGTTAAGGCTACAAGAACCAGAAAAGAAAAGAGTAAAGAAAGGATTTTTTGAAAGCACACTTTCTTTTTCACAAAAAAAGTTCTCATTTATTTGAAAATAAAGGTTACAACTTATGGCACATTGACAATTTACCAGACACTATGCTTAATTCTTTTCCTCCTATGGCCTCTGCAACAAATCATCACAAAACGATGGCTTAAACATTAGAGAAATGTATTCTCTCATAGTTCTGGGGGCCAGAAATCAAAAGTCAAAACGTCAATAGATCCTCACTCCTTTCAGATCTTCCAATAGAATTCTTTGCTTGTCTCTTCCAGTTTCTTGTAGCTGTTGACATTCCTTAGCTTGTGGATGCATCACTTAAAACTCTGCTTCTGTCTTCATTGCCTCTTCTTCAGTGTGTTTGTATTCTATGTTTTGTCTCATACTAGGATACTTGTCTTTGGATTAAGGACCCATCAGATTAACCTAGGTTGGTCTCATTTTAAGATCCTTAATCTAATTACATCTACAAAGATCCCTTTTGAAAATCAGGTCCCAAAGTTTCCAAAGAATCAGAATGTGACATATATTTGGGGGGCTACTATTTAATCCACCACATTTAGCATCTGGATATTAGTGCATTTATGATTTTCTTAATTCCTAACAGTTACTGCTGCTGCTGCTGCTGCTAAGTCATTTCAGTTGTGTCTGACTCTGTGTGACCCCATAGACGGCCTCTCTCAAATTTAAAAACTTTAATAAACATAGTGGGAAAACAAGCATTTGAAATTCAGTGTGTCAGGATTTAAGACTATTCCCTTAACATGGCATTTTATTGCCTACACAGCAGACAGGGCCACTTTCTGAACTGCCCAATCTCACAGGCTGAATATACCAGAGTCCTGAGCCACACTAAATCTTGTGTTTCCCCTTACCTGCTTACACAGCATATGGCTCACCTGGAGCACAAAAATAGAAGCTATTTCACAATTCCCAACTCAGATTCTTTACCATCTGAGCCCCCAGGGAAGCCCATTCCCAACTACATTCTAGGCTAATCTGACAGTTACCCACTGTCTCTAAAATTATGTTCCCATCTCTCTTAGTAAGTTTTACTTGATGTTCATAGTGTTCATGGCAAATTAAACTCACTGGATATCCACCACTGATAAGCAGTGTGTATAAGAAATTCTAACAGATTTTTTTTTAACCTTTACTGCAGCAACCTTACAGAAGTAGAGAAGTTTCTAATTGGGATGTAAATCATACTGGAGCATCTTAAACGGAGACAAGGAAGTAGGGCATAATGAAGGAATTCTCTGGCCACTTTGAATTAGACATGCCAGGAGGTGGTGATGGGCAGGGAAGCCTGGAGTGCTACAGTCCATGGAGTCACAGTCAGACATAACTGGACGACTGAACTGAACTGAGTGACCGTCTGGTGAATGTAAACCGTGTGAATTTCTCCATCCAGCTTTAAATCATGTAGCTCAAATTTTACATAAAGTTAGTTCCTTGTGAAAATTCCCCTCCTAGTGACATGAGGGAATTTATGTACTTCCATTAGTAAACAATTTGCTCCTTTCTGCAGCTGGATCAGGACTGTTATACATCATGCCAACTCAAAGGGAAAATATAGTCAAGGAAATGGAAGGATCAAAAGCCAACCACCTGGAAATTTATGTCAGTTTTTATGTGTAGGCTCCTTCACCACAAACAAATATCACACTTTATACCACTGCACAACAAAGAAAAACCTTTGACTTGTGGGCTTGTGGGAAAAACAGAATGAAAAAGCAGCACTCATGTGAGAGTCAAAACCTATCCTGCACTTTGGTGAAGAATAAAAAGGCTTTATGCTATGCTTTTTACCTCTGCTGGAGATGGGGTTCAGGCTGACTCCATGAAGAGGGAACAGACAATGACTGGGCAATTTCCACGTACCTGATCATTTCCTAGTTTTTGCATCATTCAATCCTCACAACTAACCTTGAAAGCAAGCAAAATGCCCTCATTTTAGAGTTGAGGAAATTTAAACTTAGACTACCTAATGACTTATCAAAAGTCATGCAGTTATTTAGCAGCGATGTTGGGTAAGCCAGAGATTCCCATAAGTAAATCTTAACTGCATCAATGATTTTTTTTTCTGCTCCTGCCAGTATATGTATATATATGCTTTTAAAATAATGACATGCTAAATCTTGCAATCAAGTTATTATAGTATTCTGGTAAATCTGCAAGTGACATGCTGTGTTTGCTCAAGACGACCAGGATATGACATTGTCTCCTCCTATTACACCCAGCCAGCATNCTGGAGAATCCCAGGGACCTGTCTCTTATACACATCTAGATGTGTATAAGAGACAGGTATATATATGCTTTTAAAATAATGACATGCTAAATCTTGCAATCAAGTTATTATAGTATTCTGGTAAATCTGCAAGTGACATGCTGTGTTTGCTCAAGACGACCAGGATATGACATTGTCTCCTCCTATTACACCCAGCCAGCATACTGACTGTCAAATATACACAGCTGTAATATGTTTAGCAAAGTCAGATGCTTGATTGCTATGAATAATTGGATGCCATTAATAATGGTCAGCTCCAGGATATAAGAAGGTGGTCAAGCATGGTAATTGTATTTTGAACTCCAGCAGATTATTTCCTAGGGAGTAGGAAGACAACCATTATGTGGGATACAGTTTCTCTAAATACAATAGAGATAATTGCTTCCCTAGAGGTGAGGGGACAAGCCAAGGGCTCCCTTAATAATTTGTGTGATCAACTTTATAAAGAAACAGAGAGGTCAAGGTTTTGCAAGATGAGGCTAATACTGGAAAGAAAGTCTGACCATTGCTGAATGTCCTCAGTAGTTAATTATTTCATTCTCTTGTTCAGATTAACAGTCAGTTTTATGTGTTGGGGTAGGGGGATCTAACTATATCTAGAGGCACCAGTGAGGTCATATCATTGACTGATTAGTAAATTTAACCCAGTTGACATTCATCCAGAAAGGCCAACCATAAATCTTTTACTGTTTAATATAAATTAAATGTTCACAAAATATTAAAAGCTGTAAACATCACAGAATAACTAAATAGGACAATATTATTATCTCTTTTTAAATCCCTGTCAAAGAATGAAGGATTTTAAAATATCATTCGTGAGATTATCATAAAAATTAGAAACTAAAGAGATTAGGAAATGGTATATTTACATTCATGTGAAAAGAATAAACTGAAAATTATTTTAGAGGATGATAAAAGACTAGGATAGTAAATAGAAAAAAGAACAAAAAATAAAATCATAGAAATATGTAATACTTCAATAGCAAAAAGGCATGTTCTATTTCAGGCTTCCCTGTTGGCTCAGCACTAAAGAATCTGCCCTCAATATTGGAGACGCGGTTTTGATTCCTGTGTCAGGAAGATCCCCTGGAGGAGGGCATAGCAACACACTCCAGTATTCTTGCCTGGAGATCCCATGGACAGAGGAGCCTGGCAGGCTACAGTCCATGGGGTTGCAAAGAGTCTGACACAACCGAAGTGACTTAGCACACACACATGCACATGCTCTATTTCAATACCCATTAGTTATCAGTTCCAGACTTGAACATGGAAACTATTTCTTAAATTGGCCAGCAAAATTAGAGAACAAAATTAGAATTAAAAATAAGCATCAGTTCAGTTCAGTCGCTCAGTCATGTCTGACTCTTTGTGACCCCATGGACTGCAGCATGCCAGGCCTCTCTGTCCATCACCAACTCACAGAATCTACCCACACTCATGTCCATTGAGTCAGTGATGCCATCCAACCATCTCATCCTCTGTCAGCCCTTCTCTTCCCACCTTCAATCTTTCCCAGCATCAGGGTCTTTTCAAATGAGTCACTCCTTCACATTAGGGGGCCAAAATATTGGAGTTTCAGCTTCAACATCAGTCCTTCCAAGGAACAACCAGGAATGACCTCCTTTAAAATGGACTGGTTGGATCTCCTTGCAGTCCAAGAGAATTTCAAAAGTCTTCTCCAACACCACAGTTGAAAAGCATCAATTCTTTGGTGCTCAGCTTTCCTTATAGTTCAAATCTCACATCCATACATGACTACTGGAAAAACCATAGCCTTGACTAGATGGACCTTTGTTGGCAAAGTAATGTCTCTG
>SJYX01018748.1:44938-75741 GCA_006410675.1 Oreotragus oreotragus | reverse complement strand
AAAATAATAGATGGGAGTATGGATCATCATACTGCTTGAAACAATATTCTGAACACACTTGACAACTTTTCTGCTATTTGGAGGTATGAGTTGGGCTGTTTTGACCATTTTTTCAAGGATATTATTCAGTTTTTAGATCATCTGTGAAATGACAGGCAAATGGATAACAGACATAATACAAAAGCTAAAACTATAAAACTTTCAAAAGAAAACAAAGTGTAAATTCTCACAACCTTGGTTAGGCTATGGTTTTTTAGATTTGATACCAAAAAGTAAATAACAAAAGAAAAGCATATAAATTGACTACCTCAAAATTAAAACTTTTTGCTACAAATGATACCACCAAAAAAATGAAAAGACAATTCAGAGTGGTAGAAGACCTTTGCAAATCATAAATGTGATAGAGGATTTATATCTCAATACAAATAGCAGAAGTGAAGTGAAGTGAAGTCGCTCAGTCGTGTCCGACTCTTTGCGATCCCATGGACTGTAGCCTACTAGGCTCTTCTGTCCATGGGATTTTCCAGGCAATAGTCCTGGAGTGGATTGCCATTTCCTTCTCCAGGGGATCTTCCCAACCCAGGGATCGAACCCGGGTCTCCTGCATTGTAGACAGACGCTTTACCATCTGAGCCACCAGGGAAGTCCTAAATTGCCATCAACTGATGAATGGGTAAAATGTTATATAACCATGCAAAGGAACATTATTTAACCATAAAAGGAATGAAGTACTGATGCATGCTACATGTTTAACACTTGGATACATTATGCTGTATAAATGGAAACAGTCTCAAAAGGCCATATTTTGTACAAATCCATTTATAAGAAAATATACAGAATAATCAAATATACAGAGACAAACAGTATATTAGGGGTTGCCTGCTGTGCTGTGCTCAGTCGCTTCAGCCGTGTCCAACTCTTTGTGACCTATGGATTGTAGTCCACCAGGCTCCTCTGTCCATGGGATTCTCCAGGCAAGAATACTAGAGTGGGTTGTCATACCCTCTTCTCAGGGATCTTCTCAGCTCTGGAATTGAACCCATATCTCCAGTGTCTCCTGCACTTCAGGGAGGTTCTTTACCCACTGATCCACCTGGGAAGCCCAAGGGTTGCTGCTGGGACCCAGCACAGGAGATGCCACCCATGACAAGGTCATGCAGGACTCGAGGGACTCCCTGGGCCGATCCCACCCATGACAAGGTCATGTGGAGAGACCTGACAAGCAAAGCGGGTCAGGACTTGAGGGACCCCCTGGACCTGCTCGAGCATCCACCCCAAAATCAGAATCTGTCTGTCTTACTATTTTATGCCTTTCACCAACTCTTCTGACATTAACAGGGGGCTATCCCCGACAACCTTTTTCTGGAAAAAATTAACTTAAGGCTCTAGTTGATAAATCTCCTGGGCACGAAAGGAGTATTTCAATCCCCTTGTTAGCATTCTAGCTTACCTGGCAGGTTTATCCAGACTCTTGCAACATTGTTGAGCCAATGCTTGCTGCCAAGTTCCCACAGCCCTTATCCATTGTGCTCCTGGGAGTGCATATAGTCAGGATGTAGAAAAAACAAGCAGTAGCCTTAGCATTAGCAACATTAGACTTTGAGTTAATAAGTTCTTTCTTTGCTGTAACCCACTAAATCTTTGCTCCATAAAAATGTAACTCTGTACTTTAAGGGTGACGCAGACTAGGAATTTAAAAAGAAACACTTCAAGGGGAAATTATTGTTCTGGCTGACCAACCTTTATCAAAAAGAGGTCATAAAATATCAACAAGCCTCCAGGCCAGAAGATAACGTACAAAAAATAGGACTCTTGCAGGAAGAGTATTGATAAAAGTTAATACTGATGGAATGTTGAGTTTACTCTGCATTTTTCACTTTGCTCAATGTACAACTCAGGGTATAAAAGCCCTCTCTGAAAATAAAGTGACGGGCCTTGCTCACTGAAGCTTGGTCTCCCATTGTCATTCATTCATTCACCAACGTTGTCCATCCTGAGGATATCCCTGGACTCTGCTGAGGCTGGATCCTGGCAGGTTGCTTAGAGCAGAGGAAAGAAGACAGGAGGGAAATGTGGATTTAATTCTAACGTGTATAGGTTTCAAGAGGAATGAAAGTGTTCTAAAATTAGATTATGGTGATGGTTACACAACCCTATGAATATATGGGGCTTACCTGGTAGCTCAGCTGGTGAAGAATCCACCTGCAATGCAGGAGACCCCAGTTATATTCCTGGGTCAGACAGATCCCTGGAGAAGGGATAGGCTACCCATTCCAGTATTTGGGGGCTTCCCTGGTGGCTATTAAAAATCATTAAATTGAAACTGTAAATGGATGAACTGTAGGCATGTGAATTATATCTCAATTAATTCAAAGCTGTTTAAAAAAGCAATCTAAGCAAAGAAAAATAGCAACAAGTATGTTATCTCCCTAGTGAAAAAATTATTTCATTTTTAGTCTAGAGGTTCAGAAAGAGGAATAACTTACCCATGGTTCCATATTGATCCAGAACCTAAGCAGGATCCCTAAGATTTCTGCTTCAAAAATCCCCTAAGACACCTCAATGCCGTTAGGAAATTTCTTACCCTTTATGGTCTACATTGGTAGTAGGGTAGGGGGTCTGTGGCTCTCAGTGACAGTAGCCTTACTAGCTGATGCCTTTACCCAGAAGCATTTTCATCAGTTGATATAAACTGAGGACACTATAAACACCAGGAAGTAGGCAATATAAATCTAGCGGGCATCTACTTTCCTACAAAATAGTAAGGGTCCCAAAACCTGGGCAAGGTCTAAATAGTCCCCTGAAAGGAGCATCAGATCAAAGCCTGCAAGGTTTTTAGGCATAAGAATATTATATAAAAAGATAATGGTCAGTTTCTAGAAATGAGGACCCAGAACCCAGATTTCTCAGTCCTCAAATATGCCTTAAAGCTTAAGCAGGAAACTGAAACCAGAGTTAATAGGGTCAACTCTTTGACCTTTGCTCTTAAGTTAAAACCTTTTGCCTGTAGAGAACATTTCTTTCAAGAGCCTTTAAGCCTACACAAGGCCAGAGCTGCAAGAAAGGAAAATCTTCATCACAACTGCTATATTTTCAGAACCTTCAAGCATCTTATTTTAAAATCAGAACAGTGAGAAAATGCCTGGGATACCAGTGGTGTCTTTATTTGTACAATGAAGAAAGTGAAGATCACCTACTTAGAGAATTCAGTGAAAATGTGATACAAGCCCAAGTAAGAAAGAGTAACAGAGATACCTGTGGGGGGAGGGGGGCAGGAAGGGATGCAGCACACCAGGGAGGGAGGGTGATGAAGACATTCAGAGAGAGGTAAGAAGGACATCAGGGCCTGAGAACATTTTGAATCTTCTCTAGAACAGTTTAGACATGATACAGAGGTTCCTTATGCTCGGAAAAGAAACATACAAGACAAGAAAGTGGAAAGTATGTCTTTGTTCTCACTAATGCACTCTGGGCTTAAAAAGAAATTTAATCCTGACAGAAAATTCAGAATGTTTTTTGTTCCTACGCTAGTTCTTTTATTTGTAATAAACTTACAGATTTCAAGTTTTTATTGTACTTGTTTTCTTTTACTTCTACTTAAATTATTTTTACTTCTTTTCATAAAATGAAAATGTATCTTAAAGAGAGCACTCTATCTTGAGATAGAGGAAATTAACCTGCAACGTTTCCCTGCCAATTTTAACCATGAAAAAAACTTGCCCGTATGTGAGAAGAAAAGGTGAGTGAGGAGACTGATAGTATATAGAGCTCCGTGTTTTATTCATCTCACCAGAAAGCTGTGGATATTAACTAATTACCCTATGTTATGCATCTGTAGGATAGAGTAATCCAGCCGTGTCCTACTTTAAGAAAAACTAAATCTGATTTATAAAATTTCAAATCTATCAAAAGTATAAAAAATGAAATGAATCCAAAAACATATCCATAGAAGGATTCAAGATAAAGTAACAGTTCTTAAAAGAATGCTCTTGTAGTACATTTGAAATATGACTTCATTTATAAAACTTGAAATACTTTTACCAAAACCCATTATTAAAAAACCCAAATGTATAAAAGTAGGTGTATTAGGGGGTTAGTTGTTAAATTCTTTAAAAGCTTTATTTAAAGAGCACACCACCTCCACATCCTACTTCCATGTACTAGAAATATGATTTGATTTGCTAGCAATTGACTGAATGCAAATTCAGAGAAACACAGCCACTGTTGGAGCTAAATATGCCTGTATTTGGCTGCTTCTGTGGGCAAATAGAAAAATTGAATATCTGAGTAATTAAACAGTCATTCCCAGATTAAAGCTTATAATTAAGTTCTCCTAATCTCTTATCTATAAAGGATCTGTCTACAATACTAAAATATAGATAGATATAAATTACTCATGCCAGTGGAAGAAGCAGAGAAACAATACCAAACAGTAGATAATTCTAAAATTATTTCATCTTAGCTTTTGACTATATTTTATTTGATTTAACAATACAAAGATAGGCATTAGAAATCTAATTTTTCATGCACATAAACAGAATTCAATAATATTAAGCAGAATCTCTATGAGAAGTAGATTCAGGAATGGAACCTCAACACATGCTATAGTCAGGGAGGAAGTCTTGAGAAAATATCATGGAGGCTGACAAAAGGCAAGTCTTCTGACTTCAAAATGAAAGAAAAGATTTTAGGGGTAAGTACTATACACTGATTCTTTTCAAACAAACCAATTTCACTTTTAAAAAACTTTTATTTATTGAATTACCAATGATTTTCAATATTATATAAGTCTCAAGTGTACAACATTATATTTTAAATTCTACTTACACTACACAGTGCTCACCCCCAAAAGTAGTTTCTATCAGTCATCTTACAGTTGACCCTCTTTACTCATTTTGCCTCCCCCCAACTTTCCCTATGGTACTCACTAACCTATTCCCTGTATTTTAAATTTTTCTTTTTTTTTTTTTAATGGAACCTCAAAAAGAATATCTATACTTTCAGCATTCCTTTGGTTGGCCTGGGACTGACTTTTACAAGGAATAGTGATGAATTCACTAGCCAGCTTGCATTTCTGCTTTTAGACGCAATTCATGAAAATAGATTTGCTCCATCTGGTCTAAAGGGTCCTAACTGCTGTGTAGCCCCCTAAGGGATCATGGTCAGGGTGTTTAGAAACTTGTGCAATTATCATCATCATCTCACAAAACAAACTTTAAAAAACCAATTCAAGACAAGAAATGCATAATATAAGTCCATTAAGATAGATCATCAGCAGTCCAGAGAACTTGAGCCTTGTGGCAATAAGGCTGAATGTTCACCAACAAGAAATCAATGTAACCAACTTAAAACTGAGTATATGGCCATATTCTAGATAACTCCAAGGCAGACAAAACACTGAGCTTCACGTAAGATTCTAATCTTGACTAGATTTTTATCTTATTAATTCACTTCCTTTCTAATATAATCAAGTCTGCCAGGGCTAGGTAAAAGAGAATACATTTCTTGACAAAATAGGAACATAGGACTAAATAACACAAGGGAATAAAATTATTTCCAACAATCTATTTAAAAATTCCATTAAGTAATTCTAGTTCATTTTGAAACTTGATAATGGAGCTACATGTGAGTTCCATATGAATATGGAGTGATTAAAAACAATGCTCTCAGACAACAAGTATTAAAGCTGGTTATGTTTGTAGAAAACAGATAAGGGACCTTTGGTGAAACCAAAACACCGAGACTGAATATACATGTTGGGTATTCTATGAGAGGTAGGCTATGGCTGACTGGAGATTTACAAAACAAAACAGGGCTAAGAATAGAGACAGCCATGCATGTAATTTTTGTCAAGACAAATTGGCTGATTAAAGTTGTTAGATATTGTGATAAGACAAAAAGGGAACTGGTGAGAAAATTTGCTAAGCTCAAATGAATAATAAAACTGAAAATGAACAAAGATTATAACGTCACTTCAAAAAAATGGAGCTAATAATAATGCTCTTTGTATCCATAGTACCTTTTATCTTAGCAGCTCAAAGCATTGCACAGAATTACTGAATCATGACGTCTATGGCTGAAAGTGACCAAAAAGATAATCTAGTCCAGACACATACCCAGGCTTCTGTCTCTTTTACAATATCTCCCACACACAACCTATTTGAACCCTCTAGTAATCTCATTTCCTCCTGAGTATATCATCTCAGATCCATACAACAAAAACACAGAATATTTGGATTTGCCATTTTCTTTGCATTAAAGTATACAGCAATTTTTCTCATTAGGCAAAGCTATAACTTGGTAAGGCAAAAAGACAGGAAACCAAGAGTAGACTACAAAATTTTGTAAAATAGAAAGTATGTAAGATGTAACTGACTTTGCATATCTTAGGAAGTTTGGAATAAGTCTATTAGATGATAGAGTATTGAGAGCCAAAAGTCTTTCCAGTCTCACTTCAGGAGCCTGGAAAGACTAAGAAATTACAATACCTCTGAGTGTAGGATATAGATAGTAGTTGTAAACCTGGTGAAGGTGGTTAAAACTCTGTGTAAGGAGAAGACAAACTTTCAGAACAACCTCACCCTACCACCCTGTATAGCTAAATAAGGACTACACATGGCAGAAGATTCATGTATTCAAAATTGTATTAGATGCCTACTATGTGCCAGACATTGATCTAGGAACTGTGGCTATGGCATTGAACAAAACACAAAAACCTGCCCTCATAGAGTTTATATTCCAGAGATAATACAGCATAAATAAATAAAGAACATCAGATGGAGACAATGACGGGGGAAAAACTCAAGCAAGAAGGATAGGAAGACAAAGGGAAAGGAAATCATTTCAAACAGGGAGGTCAGGAAAGGCTTTCCTGCGGGTGACAGCTGAGCAGAGATCTGAGGAAGGTGAGGTGATTATCTGGTGAAAGTTTTCCGCTGTGGGAAGAACAAGTGCAAAGGTCTGAAGAGGGAATGTCCTCGTGGACAGAACAAAGAGACATTCCCCATGAGGAGATTAAGTTGGTTCAGGTAAAATGAGCGGGGTGGGGAATGATAGGAAACTTGGTCTAGAGTTAATCATGGGGTAGGAGGAGGAACTGGAGAAGGAAATGGCAGCCCACTCCAGCGTTCTTGTCTGGAGAATCCCAGGGACGGCGGAGCCTGGTGGGCTGCTGTCTATGGTGTCGCACAGAGTTGGACACGACTGAAGCGACTTAGCAGCAGCAGGAGGAGGAACAGGTTGAGCAGAAGGATTGCAAGAACAAAGACTTTGACAGAAAATTCAGCTGAAGAACAGTGAACAAGGGGGAGAGGAGAAGAGGATGAGGTCTGAGGGAAGGCCAAAGCCACAGCATCAAAGGCCACCTCCATTCCAGATGAGGTTGATTTTACAGCTTGCCATGAGAAGCTACTGGCAGATTACAACAGATTCTGCTCTGGAGTCCCTTCTGTAACCCCACAGAGTAGGTCCTGTAGTAAAATCTTCTCTTTAAACTCCAGGACTCATAATACTGATAAATCTTGACTTTTTAGACCTAGACTCTGTCCATTCAACTTGAGCCCCCTTGTCTGCAGTCCTTCTGTGAGGCTGCCACCCTTCCTCTGTGTGCTGAGACAGTAGGAAGGTGCTCGGACATCCTAGGCAGGAAACGGACCACTCATTATGGCAGCACCTCTGTTTCCCCGTGTGTGTGCTCAGCCGTGTCTGACTCTTTGTTACCCCATGGATTGTAGCACGCCAGGCTCCTCTGTCCATGGGATTTTCCATGCAAGAATTTCCAGGCAACCCGAAGTGGGTTGCCATTTCCTCTTCCTGGGGATCTTCCCAACTCAGGATGGAACCCTCATCTCCTGTGTCNCCAGGCTCCTCTGTCCATGGGATTTTCCATGCAAGAATTTCCAGGCAACCCGAAGTGGGTTGCCATTTCCTCTTCCTGGGGATCTTCCCAACTCAGTATGGAACCCTCATCTCCTGTGTCTCCTGCATTGCATGCAGATTCTTTATCACTGAGCCAACTGGAAATCCCTGACATCATTAAACATTTCCCAAAATAAATATCCATTGCTTCATGTCTAATATTATATGGGTTGCCATGGCCTGATGTTTATAAATGAAAACTAACCTGATAGAAAGAAAGTCAATTTTATTTATTCTAAATTAATTTGATATGTGAATAAATGTTCTTCTGGTTTGCGGTGCTTGCATTGGAACTGCCCTGGTGCTATTATGATGAACATGAGTGTGAGCTAAATCACTTCAGTCGTGTCCAACTCTTTTTGATGCTATGGACTGCAGCACACCAGTCTGGAGGACTATGTCTCCTCTGTCCATTGGATTCTCCAGACAAGAATACTGGAGTGGGTTGCCCTGCCCTCCTCAAGGGGATCTTCATGACCTGGGGATCAGATCCATGGTTCCTGCGCTGCAGGCAGAATCTTTCCCACTGAGTCACCAGGGAAGTCCATTTTTGATGTACACGTGCAAATAATTTCAGCCTACAGTGACCCACACGTGATCTAACCTAATACAAGGACTACGGGTCAATAGGGAAGCAGGTCAGTTTGAAGAGACTATATATGGAGTCTGCATTAGTTGCCCTAATGCAGGTGATTCTGATAATGTCCAGCTTATAATGACTGCCCCAGCATACCCTCAGAATATGTAAAGCTCTAGGTGTCATTAAAATTATCCGATTTCCTCAGTGATGTTTTTAACTCTTATGGAAGAAGAGAATCCAGAACCAGAGTACATCCTATATATGGAGTCTGCATTAGTTGCCCTAATGCAGGTGATTCTGATAATGTCCAGCTTATAATGACTGCCCCAGCATACCCTCAGAATATGTAAAGCTCTAGGTGTCATTAAAATTATCCGATTTCCTCAGTGATGTTTTTAACTCTTATGGAAGAAGAGAATCCAGAACCAGAGTACATCCTATGAATTTGGGAATAGGTAGGCTAGCTTAATATCTTAATATCTCTACCTTAGTATCTCTACCTCAGGAACCTGGGAATGGATAGGCTAGCTTAATATCTTAATATCTCTACCTTAGTCTCTCTACATCAGGAACCAACTAGAGCCATGATTCTTAACTCTTAACCCAAGATCACTGAACAGAAAATAGGAGACCTGTGATCTGATTGACTGAAATTTAGCCTGACTTAAATCATAAATAAGCAAAGAACACAATGAAATCAATGACACTTGTGACTTTATCATCAATAGAAATCATAAATATTTCCATATTATATTTCAATTGGCCCAGATATCTCAAAATATGTTCATACCACTTTAATATAATGGAAATTACAAGACATCACACTAGATCTCATTATTTAATATATGATAAGAAAGTACATATTGCCATACCACATTTGTTATTTAAAATGTGAATAGCATATTTCATTATTGCTGGGTTCCACTGAAGCCCTATGGATTTCTATATAATTCACCTGCCCTACAAGGTAACTTGGTACATAAGGACACATGGTACCAAAAGAAGAAGAAAAGGAAGAAGGGGTAAGAAGAGAAAAAAAGACAGAGAGGCTCCAAGACTATCTTCAGGGATGATGTACTTCGGGGGTATGTTGTCTAGGTTAGTATATGCTCCTACAGGAGAAAGAAAGGCACTCAGATGCTCATGATAGTCCTCATAAAATAGCACTTGACTAATCCAATACTTTGGCCAACTAATATGAAAGCTGACTCATTGGAAAAGACCCTGATGCTGGGAAAGACTGAAGGCAGGAAGAGAATGGGGATGACAGAGGATGACAGGACATCACTGACTTGATGGACATGAGTTTGAGCAAGCTTCAGGAGTTGATGATGGACAGGGAAACCTGGCGTGCTGCAGTCCATAGGATAGCAAAGAGAAGGACATGACTGAGCAACTGAACTGAACTGAACGCTGTGCTGTCAAGAACCAGAGATGTCAGCCAGAAGTCTGTGCTAGCACATGAAGCCTACGTTCAGAGAAGAGCTGGACTTTCAGTATTATGGACAATTGGAACAAGCACAGATGAACATATCCTGGCACTCTCCCTGACCCCTGACATCTTTCATTGCAGTGTTCATTTGCAATTTGATCACATTAAATTGGAATTACCTCCTCTATCCCTGCAAAAGGCTTCCCTCATAGCACAGTTGGTAAAGAATCCACCTGCAAGGCAGGAGACCCTGGTTCAATTCCTGGGTTGGGAAGATCCCCTGGAGAAGGGATAGGCTACCCATTCCAGTATTCTTGGGCTTCCCTGGTGGCTCAGCTTGTAAAGAATCTGCCTGCAATGTGGGAGACCTGGTTCAGTCCCTCGGTTGGGAAGATCCTCTGGTGAAGGGAAAAGCTACCTACTCCAGTATTCTGGCCTAGAGAACTCCATGGACTGTGTAGTCCCTGGGGTTGCAAAGAATCAGACCTGACTGAGTGAATTAATACATTAAATAATGAGATCTAGTGTGATAAGTCTGATCATTTCCATTATATTTAAGTGGTATGAACATATTTTGAGATATCTGGGCCAATTGCAATATAATATGGAAGTATTTATGATTTCTACTGTTGATAAAGTCACAAGTATCATTGATTTCATTGTGTTCTTTGCTTATTTATGATTTAAACCTACTACCATCTACAGCACTGCTTTATTGCCTCTCATCTTTCTTTCACTCATTCTGTCCACATTACTCCTTTGATCTCCCAGGTTTACAGACTTTTAGCTCTGCTTTCTTATTCTCCTTGCTCACCCATGGGTGATGCTGACAGCCATCAGTTGTTCTTCAGGAGCATGCTATATTAACAGCCGCTGCTACTGCTGCTAAGTCACTTCAGTCGTGTCCGACTCTGTGTGACCCCATAGACAGCAGCCCACCAGGTTCCCCTGTCCCTGAGATCCTCCAGGCAAGAACACTGGAGTGGGTTGCCATTTCCTTCTCCAATGCATGAAAGGGAAAAGTGAAAGTGAAGTCGCTCAGTCATGTCCGACTCTTAGCGACCCCATGGACTGCAGCCCACCAGGCTGCTCCTTCCATGGGATTTTCCAGGCAAGAGTACTGGAGTGGGGTGCCATTGCCTTCTCCACAGATGTCCCCAAACCACGCTGCTGTTACACAACAGGCCAGCTGGCCATCAGAGCACAGAGACCAGGATAGATAAGTAGTAGCAGGGAAGGCCACACAGCCCCTTTGAGAATCCTTAGGTGGGCGAGTCTGCCTCATAGCAACTGCCTCCCAGCAGGCAGCAAGTATCTGCTAGCCTCCCATTAATCTGCCAGGTTCAGATTTCCCTGCCATTGTCACTCTTGAATTCTGATAACTCGGTAACTGGAAGAGTTTATAGCAAACAATGAAATCAGTGCCTAGAAAATATATTGAGACAGGCTAAATTTACTTAGAGGAAAGAGCGTCTATTGACAGAAATTGCAGAATGACTTTTTCATTAGAAGGAAAGAAAGAAGGGTAGATAGAAAGAGGGAAGGAAAAGAGTCAGTAAGAAAGGAAGCTGTAAATCGCTTCTCATTAGAATATATTCCAGATTATCTGCATAGTGGAGAAACAAGAGGGGAAATGACAAACAGGTGGCTGAACTTAACACGCTAGACATGAGTTAACTAAGAGCAAAGCTTAAATAGATCTGCATTCATATAAATAGTCTAATTTTCTGTATTAATGTAAATAACATAACTAATATAAATATAATCACAGTTCTTCAAAAACTAATTTTAAATTGAACATTCCACAGACTGCATTGCCCCTCTGCCTCACAGGAAGATGCTCATGGTGAGAAGAGACAGAAAATAACAACCATTGAAAGTGGTATGTACACTGCAAAATTATCATTTCCAAATTCCAATCAGACCATGTGAACCTCCTGCACAACACCTGCCAAGAAAGTCACAACACACTCAGAATCAAAGTCAGCCCCTTTGCATACTGTCATTTGAAAAGACCCTGATGCTGGGAAAGATCGAAGGCAGGAGGAGAAGGTGACGACAGAGGATGAGATGGTTGGATGGCATCACCAACTCAATGGACGTGAGTTTGAGTAGACTCTGGGAGTTGGTGATGGACAGTGAAGTCTGGCATGCTGCAGTCCATGAAGTCGCAAAGAGTCAGACATGACTGAGCGACTGAACTGAACTAAACGAAATTGAACCAGATCTTCTGCGATTGGCCCCTGCCAACTTTTCCCATCTCATTTTGGCACGTGACCCCTCTTGTTTGCTGCATGTAGCCACAGTGACTTTTTGCTCCTCAAGTAAATTTCCGCAGCTAGAGCCTCTGCTTTACAGTCCCTTTGGTTGGACTATTTAACTCCCAAATTTTTCCATGACTAACACCTTCTATGGTGGTCATTTTGTGACCATGGTCATTTTTTTTTTTTTTTTTTTTAGTAATTTATTTTCACCTAAAGACAATATACTTTGTACTTAGAGAAATGAAAGATTAGTTGTCAGGGGTTGCTTTTGGAGAGTGATCAATAAGTGCCTTATCAATGGTTGGATACTGAAACCAGGGGCCATCGCCTCTTGAACGCATTAATCTTCATACTTCCAGCTCCTTTAATCGTAATTCAGCCTTTTCAGCTTCAATTTGATGCTGAAATGACTGGGCTCAGGGATTCCCAGACAGCTGCTAAAACATTATTTTGGGGTGTCTGTGAGGACGTTTCTGGAAGAGGTTAGCATGTGAATTGGTGGACTGAATAAAGGTCACCAACTGCAACTGGCATCATCCACACTGTTCAGGGTCTGTATAGCACAAAAGGCTCAGGAAGTGTGAATTTGCTCTCTTGCTTGAGCCAGGACATCCATCTTCTGTTGCCTTTGGACATCTGAACTCCTGATTCTTGGGCCCTCAGACTCAGACTGGAACTTACAACATTGGCTCTCTTGGTTGGAAGGATTCAACTTTGTACTAGAATTACACCACTGGCTTTCCCGGGCCACCAGCTTGCTGATGGCAGATTCACAACCTCCATAAACACATGAACCAGTCTTTCTTAATAAATTTCTATCTAGCTACCCATCCATCTGTCTATTCATCTACCTATCTATCCAGCCTATTATTCAATTTCTCTGGAAAACCCTGACAGATACACCTTATCATACAGCTTATATGTCACTATAGAAGCCTTCCCTGAGCACCAAACTAACTAAATGTTACCCCACCCCCAATGCCCCCTATCCTGTTACCTTACTTCATTTTCTTTAGAGCATCAGTCCTGTAGGAAATTTTTATTTCTTTGCTTACCTTCCCCTGTCTTCTCCATGAGAACAAGGACCTTATCAGTTTTTTTGTGTTGTTTTTTTTTTTTTACTGCCATATTTCCATTAGAAGAGCATCAAGTACATAGCAGGCATTCAAATGTATTTGTGTGGATAGAGTCAATATTAAATGACTGCACTTGTTTGGAATGAGTCAGTGGTGTCACCTGTTTGCCAAGTTCTAATAGTTAAAACAAGATGATGATAGATCAATACACAAGCACTCACAGCCCCAAAAGGAATCTCTTTTCTGGAGATAAAGTATATTAGTGATAGTTAATATTTTTTTTATTTTGTATCACTTAGCTAGGCTTATCAGCTATTCCAGTCAACACGGCAGGAATGGTGGGGAGAATCACAATAGAGTTAAGGTTTTAACTATGGTTCAAGTCCATTAACTCGATGGGAGAAAAATACTACTGCTGCCATTTTATACACTAATTTCACACACTAAGAATCAGCAGGTATTACAGAATAAATATGACTTTGAAGTCAGGAAGATTCAAGTTCACAGTCCAACTCTTTCATTTCTGTTTCATATTGAATTGTGTCTTCCCAAAATTCATGTTTCAGTCCTAACCCTATTGTGACTGTACTTGTTAAAAGGACTGTTACGAAGATAATAAGGCTAAATGAGGACACAGAGTGGGGCCCTAATCCAATAGAATTGGTATTATAAGAAGAGAAAGAGGCATCAAAGATCTCTCTCCTATGCACACACAGAAGAAAAGTCATACAAGGACACAGTGAGGAGACCATCTGCAAGCCAAAATAAAAGGTCTTACCAGAAACCAACACTGCTGGCACCTTGGTCTTGAATTTCTAGCCTCCAGAACTGTGAAAAAAAAAAAAACAAATTTCTGTTGTTTAAGTCACCCAATCTGTGTTATTTTGTTATGGCAGCCCAATGACACTAACAAAACCTCTAAAGGTGTAATCATGAACAAGCGATTTAACTTTCTAAGCTTAAAAGTCTATAAAATCAGAAGGGAGAAGTTAGTCTGCAGGATTTTGTGAGAACAAGAGGCAGTTTTATGCAATTTCAAAGTAGATACTCAAAGGTCATTATGGAGCCCACTGTGGTCTGCCAGACCAAATATCACCCTTTAGCATCCTACTCTGGAGAAGGCAATGGCACCCAACTCCAGTACTCTTGCCTGGGAAATCCCAAGGACAGAGGAGCATCCATGGGGTCACTAAGAGTCAGACATGACTGAGTGACTTCATTTTCATTTTTCACTTTCATGCCATCTGGACATGGCAACCCACTCCAGTATTCTTGCCTGGAGAATCCCAGGGACGGGGGAGCCTGGTGGGCTGCCGTCTATGGGGTAGCACAGAGTCAGACACGACTGATGTGACTTAGCAGCAGCAGCAGTAGCAGCATCTTACTCATCACCAAAGGTATTTGTCTACAAAGCCAACTGAATAACCAGTTAAGAAACCAAAATGGTTCACCAACACCACACAGGACATACAATTCAGGAATGAGACTAATGTGAAGTGAAAGTGAGAGTCACTCAGTCATGTCTGACTCTTTGAGATGCCATGGACTATACAGTCCATGGAATTCTCTAGGCCAGAATACTGGAGTGGGTAGCCTTTACCTTCTCCAGAGGGTCTTCTCAACTCAGGGATCGAACCCAGGTCTCCCGCATTGCAGGGAGATTCTTTACCAGCTGAGCCAAAAGGGAAGACCAAGAATACTGGAATGGGTAGCCTTATCCCTTCTCCAAGGGATCTTCCCAACCCAGGAATTGAACCAGGATCTCCTGCATCGCAGGCAGATTCTTTACCAACTGAGCTATCAAGGAAGCTCATTGAGACTAAATTCACCACTAAATAAATAAATAAACAGAATGGAGGCTTTTAAATTCCAACCAACTGATATATAGACAAAGATTTATGTGTCTTTATAGACACAGCAAGTATCAATTTGAAATATTCAATAAATAATCTTATAATAAGTATTCAGTAATTATCAGAATACCAAAGAATGTGATTTATTTGATCAGAACTGTTATTCCCTTAGGTAACTCATATCATCTGTCTGGGCCTCAATTTCCTCATATGTAACAAGGGGGATTTGGTCAACATTATTTTAAAGGCACTTCTAGTTCTAGTTTGTGACTTCCTTGGTGGCTCAGATGGGAAAGCGTCTGTCTACAATGCAGGAGACCTGGGTTCGAGCCCTGGGTTGGGAAGATCCCCTGGAGAAGGAAATGGCAATCCACTCCAGTACTATTGCCTGGAAAATCCCATGGACAGAGGAGCCTTGTAGGCTACAGTCTATGGGGCCGCAAAGAGTCGGACACGACTGAGCGACTTCACTTTCACTTTCTAGTTCTGAGTCTGGGCTTCTCTTCTTTGAAAGATAAAGCTACTGACACAGGCTTGTGGTGTTCCACTCTGNTAGGCTACAGTCTATGGGGCCGCAAAGAGTCGGACATGACTGAGCGACTTCACTTTCACTTTCTAGTTCTGAGTCTGGGCTTCTCTTCTTTGAAAGATAAAGCTACTGACACAGGCTTGTGGTGTTCCACTCTGGGGATGTTTTTAGATCTACTAAAGTTCATCCATCCCCTCTCTGACCTACCCCTGTCACCCCCTCCTGATGAGGTGTGCACATTTACGGGTTAGCCACCCAGAGTTGGCAGTACAGTCTGAAGCAAAGAAATCAGACAAAATGTATGTCTTCACATATCCCCAGTTCTTTAGTCTCTCAGTAGTACAACTTGCTCTAAAACTATGGATTGGAGGGCAGTATTAGCATATAAATCTTGGGCTTGTGTTTATCCTCTGGTGAGGAATGTAAACTGTCAGTGCTGATAACACTTCTTTTACAGCTCAAATCATCATCACTGCACCAGAAAACCTGTTTTGATATAATTTAGCCCATCCCTATATGAACTAAATGCCAAATGCAATTCAGGATTTATGTGGTGTCGGGTCCCAGTGGAGTATGCAAAGAGTCTTAGTGCCTGGGAAAGGCTTACAGAGAGAGGGGTTATGGGTGCTTACATCTAGATCCAGAGTATGCAACAAAAAAAAAGGGCTGGATTTGCTGCATGTTCAACAAAATACTCCAAAGGCCGTGCTTTTCTCTTTTTAAAAGAAAAGGGTGTTAACTGGGTATTTTATTTTTTCCTGAAATATTTGAACTTGCAAATGAAGCATTTGGTCAGACAACCAAAAAGATTTGTGTCCCATCTGATAAAACACAGAACTGTGTTCTATGCCCTGAGGAAGTCTCCACAGTCTCCTCCTGATGTGATCTCAAGTCGAGTGTGACAACATGAAAAAGCACATTTGGTCCCTAACACTTTCCTACTGCTGAAGCTTCCAACAGCATATCTAAAATAGTTCCTGATATTCTAAGAACTTTTCCTAAATCACTTATATAGGAAGACTGTTTTCCCACTCATCTTACCACAATAAAATGCAACATAAAGCATAATTATTAAAACAACAATTAACTTAAATTTTGTGATCTTTTTTTATGTATCTGTATAGTTCAAAGATTGTTTATAAACATATTCAAGTTTTATTGCTTCTTTTACAAATTGATACCATTTACCAGATACTTTTTCTTGAATGACTCCAAAGCAAGGAAAAAGTTTCACAGGTATGAAAACTCTAACACTATATATATATATATATATATACACATACATACACACACACACACACATATATATACACATATCAGACATCTAAAGAGAGTTTTAAATTAACTATAATTTTTAAAATGATTAAAAAATAAAATATTTCTCTATATAGGTAATCATGTGTATAAGAGACAGGTTCCATATTGATCCAGAACCTAAGCAGGATCCCTAAGATTTCTGCTTCAAAAATCCCCTAAGACACCTCAATGCCGTTAGGAAATTTCTTACCCTTTATGGTCTACATTGGTAGTAGGGTAGGGGGTCTGTGGCTCTCAGTGACAGTAGCCTTACTAGCTGATGCCTTTACCCAGAAGCATTTTCATCAGTTGATATAAACTGAGGACACTATAAACACCAGGAAGTAGGCAATATAAATCTAGCGGGCATCTACTTTCCTACAAAATAGTAAGGGTCCCAAAACCTGGGCAAGGTCTAAATAGTCCCCTGAAAGGAGCATCAGATCAAAGCCTGCAAGGTTTTTAGGCATAAGAATATTATATAAAAAGATAATGGTCAGTTTCTAGAAATGAGGACCCAGAACCCAGATTTCTCAGTCCTCAAATATGCCTTAAAGCTTAAGCAGGAAACTGAAACCAGAGTTAATAGGGTCAACTCTTTGACCTTTGCTCTTAAGTTAAAACCTTTTGCCTGTAGAGAACATTTCTTTCAAGAGCCTTTAAGCCTACACAAGGCCAGAGCTGCAAGAAAGGAAAATCTTCATCACAACTGCTATATTTTCAGAACCTTCAAGCATCTTATTTTAAAATCAGAACAGTGAGAAAATGCCTGGGATACCAGTGGTGTCTTCATTTGTACAATGAAGAAAGTGAAGATCACCTACTTAGAGAATTCAGTGAAAATGTGATACAAGCCCAAGTAAGAAAGAGTAACAGAGATACCTGTGGGGGGAGGGCGGCAGGAAGGGATGCAGCACACCAGGGAGGGAGGGTGATGAAGACATTCAGAGAGAGGTAAGAAGGACATCAGGGCCTGAGAACATTTTGAATCTTCTCTAGAACAGTTTAGACATGATACAGAGGTTCCTTATGCTCGGAA
Source organism: Oreotragus oreotragus (assembly GCA_006410675.1). Classification (NCBI taxonomy): domain Eukaryota; kingdom Metazoa; phylum Chordata; class Mammalia; order Artiodactyla; family Bovidae; genus Oreotragus; species Oreotragus oreotragus. The sequence goes on along the minus strand of SJYX01018748.1, from coordinate 57,755 downwards.
AAGAAACATACAAGACAAGAAAGTGGAAAGTATGTCTTTGTTCTCACTAATGCACTCTGGGCTTAAAAAGAAATTTAATCCTGACAGAAAATTCAGAATGTTTTTTGTTCCTACGCTAGTTCTTTTATTTGTAATAAACTTACAGATTTCAAGTTTTTATTGTACTTGTTTTCTTTTACTTCTACTTAAATTATTTTTACTTCTTTTCATAAAATGAAAATGTATCTTAAAGAGAGCACTCTATCTTGAGATAGAGGAAATTAACCTGCAACGTTTCCCTGCCAATTTTAACCATGAAAAAAACTTGCCCGTATGTGAGAAGAAAAGGTGAGTGAGGAGACTGATAGTATATAGAGCTCCGTGTTTTATTCATCTCACCAGAAAGCTGTGGATATTAACTAATTACCCTATGTTATGCATCTGTAGGATAGAGTAATCCAGCCGTGTCCTACTTTAAGAAAAACTAAATCTGATTTATAAAATTTCAAATCTATCAAAAGTATAAAAAATGAAATGAATCCAAAAACATATCCATAGAAGGATTCAAGATAAAGTAACAGTTTTTAAAAGAATGCTCTTGTAGTACATTTGAAATATGACTTCATTTATAAAACTTGAAATACTTTTACCAAAACCCATTATTAAAAAACCCAAATGTATAAAAGTAGGTGTATTAGGGGGTTAGTTGTTAAATTCTTTAAAAGCTTTATTTAAAGAGCACACCACCTCCACATCCTACTTCCATGTACTAGAAATATGATTTGATTTGCTAGCAATTGACTGAATGCAAATTCAGAGAAACACAGCCACTGTTGGAGCTAAATATGCCTGTATTTGGCTGCTTCTGTGGGCAAATAGAAAAATTGAATATCTGAGTAATTAAACAGTCATTCCCAGATTAAAGCTTATAATTAAGTTCTCCTAATCTCTTATCTATAAAGGATCTGTCTACAATACTAAAATATAGATAGATATAAATTACTCATGCCAGTGGAAGAAGCAGAGAAACAATACCANCTATATATATATATATATACACATACATACACACACACACACACATATATATACACATATCAGACATCTAAAGAGAGTTTTAAATTAACTATAATTTTTAAAATGATTAAAAAATAAAATATTTCTCTATATAGGTAATTTTTATTTATGGCATGTACTTTCCAATTTTTCTGTAATTGCTACAAATTACCTGTAAAATTAAAAATTTAAAAAAAAAAAAACAGAGAAAGCCACAATAAGTCCCTTTAGACAGTGGTCAGATATTGAATATTTTGATGACAGGTAATTACTCTCAAAAATATACAGAAACTTTCACTGTGTTCTAAAAGAAGAATAAGTTACTTTTATAGGAAGATCTAAACCTCCCCAAAACTCAGTATTATATTTAATGTTATCCAGAAAAAAGTATCACCAAAGATAATGAGTAGAAATGAAAGGAGTAAGCATGAAATGGTACTCAGAACATTGTTTTAGTCTATATCAACCTAGAACAATTTACCAAATATGTCCTGTAGTACACTAGTAGTCCTCAAAATGTAAATGTTATGCCAAGAATACAGAATTCTAGATCATATGGTGAAATACATTTGAAATAAAAGGTAAAACAAAATTACACATTTATTTATAGTGGGAATTCTCTGAACGTTTAATATATTCATGTCTTAGGGGGAGGACCTGAATCTGGTATACACCGAAATAAAGAAAATATTCTAAGATTAAAAAAAGAAGTAATACTGTTTATGCTATAAAACTTTAAACAAATGAAAGAGTATAAGATAAAAAGTAAAATTTTCTTTATTCTCTTCCCGATTTTCTATCTCAACTCTCCAGTAATAACTAGTGTAATAAGTTTTTGTGTTCTCCCAGAATTTTTTCTAAGCAAACAGAAGTGTGTGTGTATATATTCATATAGAAATATATGTGTATTTAATCATGCATATATATACACACATGAAGAAAGATGAGCACTGAAGAATTGATACTTTCGAACTGTGGTGCTGGAGAAGACTCTTGAGAGTCCCTTGGACTGCAAGGAGATCCAACCAGTCCATTCTGAAGGAGATCAACCCTGGGATTTCTTTGGAAGGAATGATGCTAAAGTTGAAACTCCAGTACTTTGGCCACCTCATGTGAAGAGTTGACTCATTGGAAAAGACTCTGATGATGAGAGGGATTGAAAGCAGGAGGAGAAGGGGACGACAGAGGATAGGATGGCTGGATGGCACCACTGACTCGATGGACGTGAGTCTGAGTGAACTCCGAGAGTTGGTGATGGACAGGGAGGCCTGACATGGGGTCGCGAGGAATCAGACACAACTGAGCAACTGACCTGAACTGACTGATGTATATATTATACACAAAGTTTTATTAACTAATGTTAACTATGCTAGAAGCTAATCATATAAACTGATTTTTTGGAAACCCAGAAATAAGGTCTTATCATTTTTAGATCATGGCAGGATTTCCTCATAGAGAAAACTATCAGATATAACAGTAGAAACTATAATAATATGATAGCTACTCATGATTTAATATTTACTATTTACTGGTCCAGTGCCTAGCACTAACCATACTTATTACATACATTATCTCATTGAAACTTCACAATATTCTGTTAAGATGTGTGTTATCCAGATTTTACAGGTAAAGAACTAAATTTTGGTTAAGATAAAAAACTTATTTAAGATAAACAATTAATTATACTTTTTTTAAGATTCTTAACCTTGAAAAAATGATAAATAAAACATACATTCCCTGAGAAGATATGAGAATTTGAGAAAATAATTGCTAGCATAACAGCAGAGGAAAAAAATATTTTGCCAACATAAACAGTTATTGCACAGATTCAAAAGCTGACTTTTTATAAAATTTATAGTTGTACCATACAGTCCCCAAGAATTCCCCTGCAAGGAGCAATATCATGGCAAATTGAAAAGCTTTAAAGACAGGAGAAAATGATTTTCAACTTTGGTGACAGCTTCTTCTGTAATTGCTCCCTTCACCCCATCTCATATTTTCCTCTCCTCGTTTCCTACTGCATTTCCTTATTCTTTGAGTTGAGAAAAGACAACAACACTTGCTGACATGCTTTACTCATGCCTCCATCTTGTCCAGTTCTCCTTTGCAGGTGGTCAAGTTATGGATTCTTCTCTCTACCCCATCCCCAAACCTCCTCCTCCCCACTCTCCACCCCACACTCCAAAGAGACAAGCACTCATTAGAACCAGGCTCAAATATGAAATAGATGTTGGAATTTTCAAACAAGGACATCAAAATAACTAGGATTAATATGTTAAAGGCTCTAACAGAAAAGGCAGACAACAGATCAGACTGACAATGTCAGTAGAGACATGGAAATTCTAAGAAAAAAACAAAAGGAAATGATAGAAATAAAAAACACAGCAACAGAACTGGAGAATGACTTTGATGAACTTTTCACTAGACACAACACAGCTGAGGAAATAATCAGTGAGCTTGAAGACAGGTCAACAGAAACTTTTCGAACCAAAATACAAAAAAAAAAAAAAAGGAGGCTATAAAAAAACAGAATCTCTAAGAATTGTGATACAGTATTCAAAGGAATAACACACATATAATTAGAACACCAGAAGGACAATAACGAATATGACAGAAGAAATATTTGAAGTAAAAATGACAAAGAACTTTCCAAAATTAATGACAGACACCAAAATTGTCCCCGGAGAAGCTCCAGGCAACAGGGAAATGACCCTACCTCTGTGTCCTTAACTTGCCTACTCAAATCTCTTGGTCTTGAGCAGTGAAACTGGTTTTAAGGGGAAAGGAAAAGGTGCCTGTAATAGTTTCTCAAGACTGCTGTAACAAATTACCACAAACTTGCTGGCATAAAATAACACAGTTTTGTAACAGTTTTGGAGGTCAGAAGTCTAAAATCAGGTAGGGCTGGTTCCTTTCATAGACTCTCGGGGAGAATTTGTTTTCTTGCCTTTTCTAGCTTCTGGAAGTCTCCTACTTCCCTTGGCTCGTGTCCCTTTTTTAAATCACTGCAACCTCTTCCTTCCGTCATAACATCAACAGCTTCTCTTCTATAGTCAAATCTCAATCTCTCTCTCTCTCTCTTCCCCCTCTATCATAAGGACAAGTGCTCTTACATTTAGAGATCATCTGAATAATGTACAATAATTTCCCCATCTCAAGATCCTTAAACTAACCATATCTGCAAAGTCCCTCTTTTCATGTAAGTACTCATTCACAAGTTCAGACGTTAATATCTGGATATCTTTGAATCATTATTCAGCCTACCCAAGGTACCCTTTAGTGGCTTAGACAAAGCAGAGAAAATAAATTGACTGCAATATACATCCATGGATCTGGTGTTCACTCACAGGACTAAGATTATTATGAAGCTTGATAAAGAGCTCCACATTAGCTACTAACGATATCAAAGAACTCTAAGGCAAATTTCACCCAAGCCTTGCAGTTAGACAATATGCATACATAAGAGATGTTGGTAAATGCTTTCCTCCTTTGTTTTACAAACTAAAGAAGTCTAATCTTTTATAATTTTGACAAGTTCTAGAGACACTAATTTTAAAAGAGATGCTGTCTTATAAACTTTCAACATTAATTCATATGCAAGGACTTGATTATCTTCCAACTTGAAAATCTGCTTATTTTTGAAAACGGTGGAAAATAGTGTATTTTCCTATGGAAGCTGGCAGAGTTTACATTCTTTCTATGAAACAATAAGCTTGAATTTCTAAGAATTTATTTTAGAGCATGAAGATGTCTTTGACAAACATACATCACCCTAGGCGATGGCTCCTGGTATGATTAGAAAGAGGCCTGGGAATAACTAAGAAAGCTTGTTTATATTTGAATAGAGGAGGAATGGGAGGTCTTTGGGCTAAATATAGACAAAAATGACTTTTAAAACATTAACAATCAGTACTTTTGGCACCTGGAGAAGGAAATGGCAACCCACTCCAATATTCTTGCCTGGAGAATCCCATGGACAGAGGAGCCTGGCGGGCTACAGTCCACGGGGTTGCTAGAGTCAGACACGACTTAGTGACTAAATCACCACCACCACCACCACCACCACCGTTACTGGCACCAGCAAGTAAGAACGAATGCCAGCTAAAAACAAGCCTGGTACCCTTCCTGCACGTATCTATTGCTGTCAGCCCTGAACATGCAGCAAGATTATCATATGAAAATAAACATGCTAGTAGTCTTGGTTCAGGAGTCTTATATTTCTGAACTTGCTTTTGTTACTACAGTTTATATAATTACTCTAAAAAATTTTTCAATCACTTACATGATGATGGGGAATAAGAAAGCTCCAAAAACAAGTAGCAATTGCAGAGAGGCAAAACTTCCCTTTGAAGACAGGGGTGGAGATGGTGATGGGAACCGAGCTTCTAAGATCAGGGCAATCATAGACGAATCCCATCCTAAGCAATAAAGAGTCTTCTTCTCCTTCACCTTTTGTAAACTGTACATCTCTCCTCTCATTTATCCACTTCCTCCATTCCCTTCTCTCCCTCTCTCTTTCTCTCTCTTTCTCTCTCTCTGTCTCTCAACACAAACACAAACTTCCGTCTCCTCTAGGACCTCCTTCACTCCATTTCAACCCTATTTTCTAGATGGAGGGTTCCAAATCTACACTTCCAGTTCAACTCTGCTCACCAACAGGAGCTCCATTTTGGAAATGTCTTGTCTTGGCATGAAGCACTTTTACATATTTTATCAAGTATTTCCTTACCCAAATTATTTTTTTAAAACCTATGAAGTTGGCATTAAACCCTGTATTTTCCTAACAGAAAATAAGGCTTTGACTCCTCTGTTCTTCGTTCTTTTCTTTTTCGACTTTTCTGACATAAACAACTGCAACTGTGTGTTTTGTTTTGTTTTTTAATAACACAGTCAATTGATTAGGCTGAAAATGGGGAAAAAAAATTATCAGGACCTGATTTTTTAAAATAATTTGACAAGTTCACTAAGCCAAAATTACTAAAATCAGAATTTGTATCTGGACAAATTAAAATGTCACAGGGCCTGTGCTGAAAATATGGTGCTTAAACATATCCCATCATCTCAGTGGCCACCCCAGTTCATGTCCTGGCTAGATCCACTCCTGTGAATATTTAGAGCTAATAACACAAATCACTCTGCTGCTGCCAAGTCACTTCAGTCTAAGTCCTTGTAAAACAGGATGATTGCCCTGCTCATAGTAAATGTGGTGAGGCAATAGCTCATTGACAGGTGAAAGATAGATTGGGAGTTTTAGGGCATTCTGCAAACTTGGCCAGATCAATCCGAAGTAACAACAAAGTTCTCTGAGATCAATAGTTTTCAATGTATCATCTAGGATTCATTCTTCTACTTCCAGAAGTACCACTTCTAAAAGTATGTCTCTTATATAATGCCAACTCACATATAAGGAATGACTCTAGATAGATCCCTCTGTCCTGATCAACACCTCCCACAAGGAAAGCAAGTGTAGTACAGGCTTTCAAATCATGTCCCAAGTAACTGCATAACATGACTCAGTGACATACTGCCACTAAAGCCTGGTGCAAACAGAGAAATTTGCTTCTGTGCAGACACCAGGTCAAACCCCATATTGGGAGACAGCATGTGTTTCTGTTGGCTTGGTCTCCTCTAAGGCAGACTGCAGAGGAAGTGTTGATTTTTATAAAAGACCCAAATGAGCTACAAGGCCCGAACCCACCTAGCACATTTAAAGCAGACTGAATGTCAGGTGAGAAAAGTTATGGACGCCCAAGTCTTGGAATGTATCCAAGCAGCCAAAAAACAAAGAGCCCTCAAACTAAAAATACAGACACATTATCATAGTTATATTCTTTATCCTCAAAATAGCTGAAAAGTGAAACACACCAATATTACAAAAAAGTAACATCTGTGTCTTTAGAAATGAGTGTTCCATGTTATGTTATGATGTTGTTTAATAATTATAGATGCTGCCTGATCATTTGGTGATAGCAAAAATCTGCTGAGTGCTTGCTGTGTGCCAGTAACATATTAAGAGCATTTTCCAATTTAATCTTCACAAAACCCTGTGATATAATAACTGATTTTTTCTCTCATTTTAGAGATAAAGAAGCTGATACTTGAAGATTCTATAGTTAACGATGGACTCTGTATCCTTAACCTCTATACAATACTGCCCCTTAACCATGCTCAACTCTGTAGAAAAACTGATTACCAAATGTCAAAAAAAATATAATAAAACTCCACATGTATTTGGTCATTTTCAGACAATTTATTATTGCCCTAACTACATTTCAAAGATATATAACTACCATGTACATTGCTATCCCTACATTTTTTTGGTCCCTAGAAAAATATTTTTTATATGTTGCATTCAAATATTACATAAAGTTCCTTTTCCAAGAATGCCTGTAAGTACAAATTATTTTTCTAAACCCACTTGCTGTCTTCCCACTCAAGAACTATAGACATGCTGAGAACCATGTCTATCCTGTGCTTTCAATCCATGAACTGAAAAACCCAAGCCAGTTCCCACTGACAAATCTTATTATTCTCAGATACAGAAGAAGAGAAATATTCAAATTCTATGAACACTTTCTGTACATATTTCCAATCTCTACGGATAGGCAATGATGCATGTAGAATTGCAATATTCGGATTTCCATTTGCCTTAATTTCCCCAAATTCATTTCCCACCACATTGCTGTCTTATATCTTTTAAGTTAAAATACAGAAACATTGTCATAGACAAGTATTCTAGGGATGGAAAAGAAGAAATATAGATAAGGGAGCATCTTTTAAAGGAAAGAGTGAAGAAAACACAAGTAGGCAATATTCTGGGAGTGTTAAGATAGATGTAAATAAAATTTCTCCAGCTCAAGAGTTAGTTGGAAGCAAAGTTATCAAAATCATCATAATAACTAACAGGCAGGCAGGATTACTATGTGTTAAGTGTTCTATTAATAGAATACTGTATCTCAATTCCCAAACAAACCTATAATTTAAATATTATCATTTCATTTGTGTTGGTGAGATTCCTGTGCAGTTTTCCCAGCTCTGCTCTTTATAGCTCACCCTCTGAAGGGCTTTGAGCCGACCCCTATACCTGCATTTATTACATCATGGTGTAACATTATTTATCACTTACGGTCTGAAATCAGTGTGAGTTCCATAAAGGAAATAACTGGGCCTTCTTTATTTCCTTTGTCCCAGGAAATTTCAGAGTTCTAGACTATGGTGAGTGCTTGATGCTTGACCTGATGTTTGTCAAGAACATACATTAGAAGTAGAGGGGAAACAGAGAAAACACCAGAACGCATAGGGGGAGCTCTAGTCTATTTTGCAATAATGAGAGAATTGTGCCTGTAAAACAACCTCCTGCTCCTAAATAAATTTGGAGTCTTAAAATAACATGGACTAACAAAAATTAGGTTTGAATATAATTAACTTTTAGTTTACCAGTATGTCCCTGGGGCTGAGCATACAGGGACTTCTTGCACTCTGTTTTTAAATAAATGTCAGAAAGGGACTAGGGGGGCTTCAAACCAGTTAAAAGCTTCACTTTTCTAGCAAGAGTGTTTATTCATAGAATCAAAACATGCCTGAGTGAATGCCCCTGCTCTTGAGCACATACCTGTGGCCCATATTGGAATACTCCTTTCTCATCTCCAAGCCATGCATTAGCACAAGCTTCTTCTACTGGCTCATCATTCAGTATCATGAAAAACAAAGTGCAAACCTACTCAAAGAAATCAACAGCTCCACCATATCCTCTCCTCCAGGAACAATGTTAATTTCCAAGAGTAGCTCAAGTTATGACCTACGCTGGTCCTCAGAATGCAAACTGCACCCCTAGTTTATTCAATACTATGAAATAGATGGAGAAACAGTGGAAACAGTGTCAGACTCTTTTGCGGGGGGCTCCAAAATCACTGCAGATGGTGACTGCAGCCATGAAATTAAAAGACGCTTACTCCTTGGAAGAAAAGTTATGAGCAACCTAGACAGCATATTCAAAAGCAGAGACATTACTTTGCCGACTAAGGTCTGTCTTAGTCAGGCTATGGTTTTTCCAGTAGTCATGTATGGATGTGAGAGTTGGACTGTGAAGAAAGCTGAGTGCTGAAGAATTGATGCTTTTGAACTGTGGTGTTGGAGAAGACTCTTGAGAGTCCCTGGGACTTCAAGGAGATCCAAGCAGTCCATTCTGAAGGAGATCAACCCTGGGATTTCTTTGGAAGGAATGATACTAAAGCTGAAACTCCAGTACTTTGGCCACCTCATGCGAAGAGTTGACTCATTGGGAAAGACTTTGATGCTGGGAGGGATTGGAGGCAGGAGGAAAAGGGGATGACCAAGGATGAGATGGCTGGATGGCATCACTGACTTGATGGACGTGAGTCTGAGTGAACTCCAGAGTTGGTGATGGACAGGGAGGCCTGGCGTGCTGCAATTCATGGGGTCACAAAGAGTCGGACACGACTGAGCAACTGAACTGAACTGAACTGATGACAGCCAATTTGAATTATGAAAACAGAAGACATATAAGTAATCCATACATGTGGGTTTCAGATAATCTAACAGTCCATACAAAAATGAATTATAGATTTTGCCCTTCAACCTAACATCACGTTAGGTCCTTTGTACTGATACTATAGTCCTACAGAATGAGGTTGTGGATTTACTTCCTCTCATAGGTCAATGAGCCTGGGATGGAATAAGTTCCAGGCATGCCGTCACTAAAAAAAACGGAAACCCTGAGCCCCTTTCTCATGAGAGCAAAGATATACTAGTCCCCAAACAATATGATATACGAGTCTCCCAACTGCTAGCAATGGCTTGAGCACACAAATATGGGAGGTAGAAGCCTACATAGACATTTTTAAAGGGCTCTATAATACAAAAGAGAGGAAGAGGAAGAAAAGTCTAGGATAGCAATGATGTTTCCTGCCCACTGTGCACAATCAAATGAACTCTGGCTTTCTCAGCTTTCTCAACAGAATAGCTCTTCAATTTCTTAAAGGGTGGTAACATTCTTACATCATCCACAATCTTTTTAATCTTGGCTAGTTAACAGTGAATTGGTAATATTAGCAAAGAAAACCTTTGGAATTCATCAAATTCCCTGGATTAAAAGTCAAAACCAGATGTTTTCAGTAATGATTTTCTGTATCCAGAGTCTGAGGCATCTTCTTTTCCAAATTTTTTTTCTAATTAGAACAAGAAGGAATCAGTGGGCAATATGCTTACTATGTAGAAGCTTAATCAGGCTGTGCAACCACGCTAAATAACACTTCCTTATTAGAAAGAATCGGATAGGCCTAATTTGTGTAAATAGAGCCAATAGCGCTGATACATATTTCTTTTGATATAGCAGATGAGTCATAGTCTAATTTTGTGAATATATACATATTTGTACATCCATTCTTATCTGAATAAGACTGTGAAATATATGAAACACAACGGGCATACTACAATCTGATTAAGTTAAAACTTGTTCTTGTCAACCTAATTCTATAGTTTAATAATATTCTCGTTGTTGTTCCATCACTAAGTTGAGTCTGACTCTTTGTAACTCCATGGACTGTAGCACACCAGGCTTCCCTGTTCTTCACCATCTCCCAGAGTCTGCTTAAACTCGTGTCCATTGAGTCAATGATGCTATCCAACCATCTCATTCTCTGTCGTCTCCTTCTCCTTCTGCCTTCAATCTTTCCCAGCATCAGGTTCTTTTCCAATGAGTAGCTCTTTGCATCAGGTGGCCGAAGTACTGGAGCTTCAGCTTCAGCATCAGTCCTTCCAATGAATATTCAGAGTTGACTTCCTTTAGGATTGACTGGTTTGATCTCCTTACTATCCAAGGGATTCTCAAGAGTCAACACCACAGTTTGAAAGCATCCATTCTTTGGCACTCAGCCTTCTTTACAGTCTCTCTCATCCATACGTGACTACTGGAAAAACCATAGCTTTGACTAGATGGACTTTTGTCAGCAACGTGATGTCTCTGTTTTTTAATACACTGTCTAGGTTTGTCATAGGTTTGCCAAGAAGCAAGTGTCTTCTAATTTCACGGCTGCAGTCACCATCTGCAGTGATTTTGGAGCCCCCCAAAATAAAGTCTCTCACTGTTTCCACTGTTTCCCCATCTATTTGCCATGAAGTGATGGGACCAGACGCCATGATCTTAGTTTTCTGAATGTTGAGTTTAAGCCAGCTTTTTCACTCTCCTCTTTCACCTTCATCAAGAGGCTCTTTAGTTCTTCTTCACTTNTCCACTGTTTCCCCATCTATTTGCCATGAAGTGATGGGACCAGACGCCATGATCTTAGTTTTCTGAATGTTGAGTTTAAGCCAGCTTTTTCACTCTCCTCTTTCACCTTCATCAAGAGGCTCTTTAGTTCTTCTTCACTTCCTGCCATTCCCTGGAGAAGGGAATGGCTACCTACTCCAATAGTCTGGCCTGGAGAATTCCATTGACTATACTATACCATATATACTATATATTCCATGGACTAAACAGTCCTTGGGGTTGCAAAGTGTCAGACACAACTGAGTGACTTTCACTTTCACTTCTGCCATGGTGGTATCATCTACATATCTGAGGTTATTTATATTTCTCCTAGAAATCTTGATTCCAGGTTGTGAGTCACCCAGCCCAGCATTTTGCATGATGTACTCTGCACAAAAGTTAAATAAACAAGGTGACAGTATACAGCCCTGTCATACTCCTTTCCTGATACTGAACCAGTCAATTATTCCATGTAAGATTCCAACTGCTGCTTCTTGACTTGCATACAGGTTTCTCAGGAGACAGGTAAGGTGATCCAGTATTCTCATCTCTTTAAGAATTTTCCACAGTTTGTTGTGATCAATACAGCCAAAGGCTTTCTCTTAGCCAATGAAGGAGAAGTAGAAGTTTTTTCTGGAATTCCCTTGCTTTCTCTATGATACAAAAAATGTTGGCAATTTGATCTCTAGTTCCTCTGCCTTTTCTAAACCCAGCTTGTACATCTGGAAGTTCTCCGTACATGTACTGCTGAAGCATAGCTTAGAGGATTTTAAGCATAACCTTACTAGCATGGGAAATGAGTGCAATTATCTGGCAGTTTGAACATGCTTTGGCACTTCCTTCTTTCGGGTTTGGAATGAAAACTGACCTTTTCCACTCCTGTGGCCACTTTTTCATTCTCATTAATATCCTCATTCAGTTCAGTTCAGTTCAGTCACTCAGTCAGTCGTGTCTGACTCTTTGCGACCCCATGAATCGCAGCACGCCAGGCCTCCCTGTCCATCACCAACTCCCGGAGTTCACTCAGACTCACGTCCATCGAGTCAGTGATGCCATCCAGCCATCTCCTCCTCGGTCGTCCCCTTCTCCTCCTGCCCCCAATCCCTCCCAGCATCAGAGCCTTTTCCAATGAGTCAACTTTTCGCATGAGGTGGCCGAAGAACTGGAGTTTCAGCTTTAGTATCATTCCTTCAGGAGACTGATCTCCTTCAGAATGAATTGGTTGGATCTCCTTGCAGTCCAAGGGACTCTCAAGAGTCTTCTCCAACACCACAGTTCAAAAGCATCAATTCTTCAGTGCTCAGCCTTCTTCACAGTCCAGTTCTCACATCCATACATGACTACAAGGCTATGGAAAAACCATAGCCTTGACTAGATGGACCTTAGTCAGCAAAGTAATATCTCTGCTTTTGAATATACTATCTAGGTTGGTCATAACTTTTCTTCCAAGGAGCAAGCGTCTTTTAATTTCATGGCTGCAATCACCATCTGCAGTGATCTTGGAGCCCCAAAAAA
>SJYX01018748.1:0-29385 GCA_006410675.1 Oreotragus oreotragus | reverse complement strand
GCATACAAAACTAGAAAGGAAGAAATAAAACTGTTCCTATTCACAGATAACACAAAAGTCTATGTAGAAAATCCCAAGAATTCTACAAAAAAAAAAAAAAAAAAATCCCAATACCTTTCAGTGAGTTTAGCAAGATTGTAGGATACAATATCAAATACAAAACTCAATCCTCTTTTTATATGTTCACAATGAAAATTTGAAACTCTAAAATTTTAAAACATTTAAACTTTAAACATCATTTTCAACAGCTCTCTTAAAAAATGAAATACTGAGGTATAAAACAGCAAGACATTAATTGTATCTATATGCTGAAAACCATAAAACACTTATGAAGTAAATCAACCCTCATATAAATAAGGGCTTCCCTTGTGGCTCAGCTGGTAAAGAATCCACGTGCAATTCAGAAGACCCCGGTTCAATTCCTGGGTTGGGAAGATCCCCTGGAGAAGGGATAGACTACCCACTCCATTATTCTTGGGCTTCCTTTCTGGCTCAGCTGGTAAAGAATCTGTCTGCAATGCAGGAGACTTGGGTTTGATCCCTGGGCTGGCAAGATCCCCTGGCAAAGGGAACAGCTTCACCCAATATTCTGGCCTGGAGAATTCCACGGACTGTATAGTCCATGGGGTCACAAAGAGTCGAACACGACTGAGCAACTTTCACTTTCTTTTCTTTCATCTAAGTAAAGAAACATACTTGTTTCGTGAATTGGAAGATTTAACATAGTTATTATGTCAATTATCAAAAAAATGACCTGCAGATTTAATGTTATTTATGTAGGAAATGTTGTTGATATAGACAAGCTGATTCTAAAATTTGTATGAACATTCAAAGGAATTAGACTAATTAACTGTTTGCTATTAACAAAAGAAGATATATCCACATAATGCAATACTACTCAGCAATAAAAATAAAACAAACATTAAAATATTAATGGAAACTTAGCAAATTTTTAAGTGAAGGAAACTAGATGCAAAATTACAAACATTGCATGATTCTATTTATATGAAATATGAAGGAAGGCAAATTTCTAGATACAAAAAGCCCAGAAAATAAGTGATTTCCTGGGGGTGGATGTAAGAGATTGATTGAAAGCAAATGGACATGAGAGAATTTGTTTGAGGTAACAGAAGTATTCTAAAACAGGATTATGGGGGTGGTTGTATAACACTATAAGTTACTGAAATTTACTGAATTTTACAAAGGATTGATTTACGGAGTGTAAATTATGCTTCAATAAAGCTTTGAAAAATAAAAACTTTCAGGAGCAGGCTACAGGAAGTTATTAATATGTATGAGCCAAGATTGGCAATACATTGATAACTGTTGGTACTATGTGATAAGGATCATTATATTATTCTTTCCTCTTCTGTTTATATCTGAAATTAAGAATACTGATGTACATAAGTATCAGTATATTTCATGCTCATAAGTGGCCCTTTAGGCAATTAAAGTTGTTATGTAGACTTCCAAAAAGGCTCAGAATGGGACTGTTTGTGCCTGCAAGATAATTTACACAATATTATATTAATGACATCTGAACTTCCTAAGGAAGTTCATATTGTATAATTCTATTGATATGAAATGTCTGGAAAAGGTAAATTTATAGATTTTGAGATTCTGCTAATGAATGAATCTTAACAGGTTCTTATCTACAAAAAGCTTTCCAAACAAAGACATCAAGTTAGTTGAGATTCTCACACTAGGCTGAAGTTGTGGAAAAAAAAAAACACTTTAACATTTTAACACCCTTTGCTGCTAACTAGACTCAACACTTCCAAAAATGTCTTGTTTTTTCCTGAGAGTTGACATTTTTTGAGTTTTTACTTGAAAATAATCCCTACTTTTCTGGAGAAAACCAAAATGGTGTAAAGTCTATGGAATTTGGATTCAGAACAGAGTTAGGTCTAGTTCCAAAGCTAACCAGCTATTTGATCTTCAGCAAATTAATTGTTCTTCATCTATCACACATGTAACAAATCTGACCTTTGCAGGGTATTGTGATTACTGAAGTATATAAGCTATATGAAGCACCTAACAACCTGGCACAGAGTAGGTATTGAATAAATGATTTATTGTCCAGTCATTTTCTAAATGAGTTTATTTCACAATAAAATGTAGTAACTATTGTTATAATCTTGGTAGTGAATCTAAGATACCCAGATTTTCAAATCTAACTTCTCCAATGAAGATGCTAAGCTTCAAAGACTCAAAAAATCCCAAAGTTAGAAACCAAATCTAGGCTAGAACCCAAGTCTTGACTCAAAGTCAGTTTAGCAAAATGATTTAATGACCCCTTTTAATCAGATACTTTGAGTTTGCTTCCTCGCTTTGCCATTTGACATCCTCTTTACACCTAGTTTCCTCATTTGTAAGATAAAAAAAATAACAATAGCAGCTACCTCAGAGGTTTGTTGTGATGATTAAATGAAATGAAGCACACCAGGGCTTAGACTAACAGGGCCCAATAAATGTTAATTATAAGCACTGCATTTTCTGAATTCTAAGATATATTTTTATCTGTTCTATCTAAAGTCAGTGTCTTAAAATTGAAATTTATGTTAATTTTAGTAATTTTCTTTCCCCCAGAAAATTACTATGATTCTATTTTTTTTTAACTTATGATGTATCAATTTACATTCCATCAACAGTGCGAAAGGGTTCCCTTTTCTCCACACCCTTTCCAGCATTTATTGTTTGTAGATTTTTTAATGATGGCCTTTCTGACTGGTGTGATACTTCATTGTAGTTTCTTCTACATTTCTTCTACATCATCTGCATTTCTCTAAGAATTAATGATGTTGAGTATCTTTTCATGTGTTTACTGGCCATTTGAAGAAATGTCTATTTAGGTCTTCTATTTTTTGATTGGATTGTTTAGTTTTTTGATATTGAGCTACATAAGCTGTTTGTAGAGAATGGTATAGAGGTTCCTTAAAAAACTAAAAATAAAACTATTATATGACCTACCCATCCCACCATTAGGCATATACTGAGAGAAAACTATAATTCAAAACAACACATGTCCCAGTATTCAGTGCAGCACCATTTACAATAGCCAGGAGATGGAAGCAATCTAAATATCTATTGCTAGAGGAATGGATAAAGAAGATGAGGTACATATATATGACAGATTATTACCCAGCCAGAAAAAGGAATGAAACTGGGTCTTTTGTAGAGACGTGGATGGACCTAGAGACTGTCGTACAGAATGAAGTAAGTCAGACAGAGAAAAGCAAATATCATATATTAATACATATATGTAGGATCTAGAAAAATTGTATAGATGATCTTATTTGAAAAACAGAGACACAGACATAGAGAACAAACATACAGACAATAAGTGGTGGGATAAATTGGGAGATTGGGACTGACATATATACACTATTGATACTGTGTATAAAATAAATAACTAATGGGAACCTACTGTATAGCTCAGGGAACTAATCAGTGCTCTGCGGTGACCTAAATAGGAAAGAAATCCAAAAAAGAGGTACACGTACACACACATATATACATATATATCTGATTCACTTTGCTATACAGTAGAAACTAACAACATTGTAAAGCAACTATACTCCAATAAATATTAATTTTAAAAAGCTAAACTAAAATAAATAAATAAACAAATAAAACATGTTTACTTCAGTTCAGTTCAGTCGCTCAGTCGTGTCCGACTCTCTGCGACCCCATGAATCGCAGCACGCCAGGCCTCCCTGTCCATCACCATCTCCTGGAGTTCACTCAAACTCACGTCCATCGAGTCCGTGATGCCATCCAGTCATCTCATCCTCGGTCATCCCCTTCTCCTCCTGCCCCCAATCCCTCCTGGCATCAGAGTCTTTTGCAGTGAGTCAACTCTTCGCATGAGGTGGCCAAAGTACTGAACTGAACTGAACACTTTAATATATCCAAAAGGTTACTAAGATCATAGGTGAACTGAAGCCTGGGACCATGTCTTGCTCATGTTTGTAACCTAATACCTGGCACTGGAGAGTGGATTAATAAGTATATACTGAATGAATGAATGAATGAAAAGGAAGAGAGAAAGAAAAAAGAATGAAAAGGTGAAGAAAGATAACACAATGGGAAAACAAGAAATCAGACACCAAGAAGATCTAAGTTCAAGTCTTAGAATTGCCACAGATTTTTGGATGATATTGGATAACATTCAAACCACTTTTTTTTTTTTTTAACTTTTAGGCAGGAAAAATGATACCTACACAATAGGGTTGCATTGAGGATTAAATGACATGATTACTGTGATAGATATATGTAACCAACAACCCACTTTACATCTCCATTCAGATGCCTATCTTGAACTTACTGTCTTCAAAGCTGAACTCTTGATTCAAGTCCTCACCTCAGTAAATGCAACCTCCATCCATTCTTTTTTGAAAACAAAAACACTGGCATGTTACTTGACTCCTCATAGCAATCCAGTTCCCCCTCCCCATAAGAACAATCTATAGCGTCCAGCACCTCCCATCACTCCCAGAGATCCTTATAAGTGAAAGTTTCTGAAACAAGCTTCATTTGCTTCACAGTAAGTCCACCTCTGCCCTGTGCTCATTCTTTCACTCCTTTAAGTCTCTGACGAAAAGCCGCCATCTTGTTTCTCTCAGCATCCTCCTACTCTGCTTCCCATTTTTTCATGGTACTTTACAGTCTGACAGCACTCAAGATGATACATATCCGCTATTGTTGCTCGCTATCTGTCTCCCTGACTACACATTACTAGAATACGCGCTCCCTTGTTCGAGTGCATGTGTCAGTAGCTTAGTCATGTCCACCTCTTTGCAACCCCACGGACTGTAGCCCACCAGGCTTCTCTGTCCTTGGGATTTTCCAGGCAAGAATACTAGAGTGGGTTGCCATTTCCTTCTCCAGGGGATCTTCCCAACCCAGGGATTGAACCCAGGTCTCCTGCAATGCATGCAGATTCTTTACCATCTGAACTACCAGGAAAGTATTCAAGTAGGATCTGTTTTTTCCCCTATACCACTGGTGTCTAGAATAGTCAGTGACATATGTAGATTCTCAAACAAATAACCATTGATTTAGCTTAAAAATAGATGAAAATTAGGTCATTGGGCTATTATGACCTGAACTAATTATTTGGCTGAAGTGCTTTTCCTTTTGTGAGGTGAATATCTATAATAAATACCTAGAAACAAAAACTACATCTTTACAAGTGTGTTGATTTCTAAGAATCTGAAATAAATTAATCTTGATGTTGTAAGTAAAATAACTGCAAACTTAATAAATCTCTTCAAAGCAGATAATCCTAGCAGTCATCTGATATCCTTTTCATATTGTACAAATACTATGATGCTTGAAACTGCAGACAGTATGATGACTGAAACTGCACTGATTAACTTTTGTTTCAGTTTCTTAACTAATCTACTAATTTACTGAATTAGCTAACTTAGTCACTGAATGACTAATAAATACAATTCAGAAATATGGTGAACTTGAAAGTGATTGACATAGGAGGAAAATAAAAATAAAATTTCTTTTCAATATCCATATCCTGTTTTCTTTGCAGGGACTTTAATGAAGAGAGACCATACTCTAGAAATGGTGCCATTTCAAGTTTAGAAAGACAGTTTGGAACAACTGCTGTAGCCTTTTAATTCCTCCTTCCTCCTTTGTTCTACTAAAGCAAATTGGGATAGTAAGAAATGACAATTTTTTTAAAATTCCATATCCTACCCATACTCAGAGAGAAAAGAATCCACAATTCATTTCAAAACTTTACAATAATCATAGCTGAGCAACTGATAATCCAGGAATTAACAAACTCTAATTAATGATGCCTCCTTATTGTAATATAATAAAGCAAACTTTATCATTTATCCCACTTCCCTCTGGATAATCCAAGGATAGCTGCATAAATTTATCAGATATAGAGAAATAGTTGCTACTGGGAAAAACTGAAGATTGAACACTCAATGAATGCTTTTAAGATGTGGGTTAACTATAGCTATCTCAGTATGCCCATCCTGGGATTCATCAGGTTCCTGTGCTTTAAGTTTCTTGACATCCACTATGCCTAGATCCATCTGCTATTTTCCAAGACAGCACTCCTCTGACTCCCAACATTTTCTCATGAGGCCAATCTTTTATATTCTCTAATGTTCAGGATCTCCCATCACCCATACACAGTGGCAACACCTTCAGGAACTTTATTACTGGTAACGAATTTCTGTTATTATCATCAGCTTACTCTATTAACCAAATGTCTGCATGTGTAGAAGAGAGGGTGAGAGACTAATTAAAGATCACAAATTAAGAAATCTGGAAAGAAAGCAGCTTGATGCATTCGTTCTTTTCTCTTTCTTTCTCAGAATGTACCAGAGGTGGCTGAACTGGGTCAAATAGAAAAGGTTAATATTAGTACTTGATTCAAGGTTGAAATCTTTTACTGAGTAAATTTTAATAGCTCTGTATTAGCTACTACTAATAATAGTTTAATAATCACTAAAATATTTAGCAGCACACAAATAGGTCTTTCCCAGTGTGAAATGCAAGGGGTTATTATTTTTGAACTGTGTGTTGGAGAAGACTCTTAAGAGTCCCTTGGACTGCAAGGAGATCCAACTAGTTCATTCTAAATGAGATGAGTCCTGAGTGTTCATTGGAAGGACTGATGTTGAAGCTGAAACTCCAGTCCTTTGGCCACCTGATGCAAAGAGCTGACTCATTTGAAAAGACCCTGATGCTGGGAAAGATTGAAGGCAGGAAGAGAAGGGGACAGCAGAGGATGAGATGGTTGGATGGCATCACCGACTCAATGGAGATGAGTTTGAGTAGACTCCAGGAGTTGGTGATGGACAGGGAGGCCTGGCATGATGTGGATCCATGGGGTCACAAAGAGTCAGATATGACCAAGTGACTGAACTGAACTGAACTGAACTGATTATTCCACTTCAGCTATAGATAGGCTTTCCATTCGATCTTGAAAGTGTAGGTCACATGCTAAATATCAATTCTAATAACTCAATTACAAATGAAAACTTAGGAAGAAGGACTTTTGGGAAATAATAATATAGGTCTTAGCCTAAACCCCTCTTGGGGGCTTAGTGTGGTGCTTCTTTGCACTGCCCTTAGCAGGGAGGATTCAAAATTATCCTCCTGCATTCTGGATTTAGTCCTTTCTGCCTAGATTGCTCAAGTATATTATTTGCTTGTGCTAAACACATGGAAAAGGCCTGGACACTGTCCACATGTGAACAGTGGACAGGATGGGTTCTATCTACCAAACTTGATAGTATCCCTAAAATATATAGGAGTCTCCATCCACAAAATGTTCAAATGAGATAACTGAAGAAACAAAACTCTCAGATATGTGATCAAAATACTCACATTTGGCATCATGTACACTAACTTTAAATCAATGAACAATTGCTGTGGGTTGAACAGTGTCTCCCCAAAATTCATATCTGTCCAGAAACCCCAGAATGTGATCTTATTCAGAAACAGGATCTTTGTAGATATAACTGGTTAAGATGAAGGCAAACTGGATTAGGCTGGGCCTTAAATACAATGACAGGTGTCTTTACAATAAGAGGAAAAAATACACAGAGATTCAGAGAAGAATACCAAGTTAAAACAGGTAGAGATTGGAAGGACATGTCTACAAGCCAACAAATGCTAAAGACTGCTTGTAATCACAAGAAGCTAGGAAAGAGGCAAGGAAATATCTTTCTCTAGAACCTGTGGAGAGAGCATGACCCTGTGAACACCTTGATTTCAGACTTTTAGCTTTGAGAACTTTAACCCATTCAGTTTGTAGTAATTTGTTATGGCAACCCTAGGAAACGAATACAGCAGTGAACACACAAGGTTCCATAGAACTCAGGCTGACTTTGGGAGGATATTATTCCTTGAGAATGGAGTTTGAAAGACAAAAACTATAGACTAAGCCCACATCAGACATGCAAATTGCAATCTCCTCTTTGGGATGGGAAAAGTATAAAAATCATATCAACTGAAAAATATGTACAACCTAAAAGCTGACAGTCACATTTTATTTGGCAGACATTCTTAGGACTACAAGCCCAGAAGATAGCATCTCAAATAGCTGTTTCCAGGAGGCAAAGGGGAAGGCAGGCTATACAGCAGTTTTTGCAAGGATACCAGGAAATTAGAACAGAAAATTACTATTAATAAAAGAAAACTAAACTATCTCAAGTTAAGGAATTTAGTTTTTTCTATCTATGGAAAGAAGCAAGAGTTTTAGTTCACTGAAATCATTGTTTTGATATGCACTTCAGCTATCTGGGGCCAGTATCCTCTGTTTTCATGCAAAGATGGGCACAATAAAGGACAGAGATGGTATGGACCCGACAGAAGCAGAAGATATTAAGAAAAGGTGGCAAGAATACACAGAAGAACTATATAAAAAAGACCTTCATGACCCAGATAACCTAGATGGTGTAATCACTCACCTAAAGCCAGACATTCTGGAATGAGAAGTCAAGCAGGCATTAGGAAGTACAAACAAACAAAGCTAGTGGAGGTGATGGAATTCCAGTAGAGCTATTTAAAATCCTAAAAGATGATGCTGTGAAAGCATCATCATAAAAGATGATGCTGCAGTCAATATGACAGCAAATTTGGAAAACAGCAATGACCACAGGACTGAAAAAGGTCAGTTTTCATTCCAATCCCAAAGAAAGGCAATGCCAAAGAATGTTCAATCTACCACACAATTGCACTCATCTCACATACTAGCAGAGTAATGCTCAAAATTCTCTAAGCCAGGCTTCAACAGGACATGAAACATGAACTTCCAGACATTCAAGCTGGATTTAGAAAGGGCAGAGGAACCAGAGATCAAATTGCTAACATCTGTTGGATCATCAAAAAAGCAAGAGAGTTGCAGAAACACATCTACTTCTGCTTTATTGACTATGCCAAAGCCTTTGACTGTGGATCACAATAAACTGTGGAAAACTCTTCAAGAGATGCGAAAGCAGACCACCTGACCTGCCTCCTGAGAAATCTGTATGCAGGTCAAGAAGCAACAGTTAGAACTAGACATGGAACAATAGACCGGTTCCAAATTGGGAAAGGAGTACATCAAGGCTGTATGTTGTCATCCTGCTTATTTAACTTATATGCAGAGTACATCATATGAAATGCCAGGCTGGATGAAGCACAAGCTGGAATCAAGACTGCTGGGAGAAACAGCAATAACCTGACATATTCAGATGACATCACCCTTATGGCAGAAAGCAAAGAAGAACAAAGATTCTCTTGATGAAAGTAAAAGAGGAGAGTGAAAAAGTTGGCTTAAAGCTCAACATTCAGAAAACGAAGATCATGGCATCTGGTCCCATCACTTTCGTGGCAAATAGATGGGGAAACAGTGGAAACAGTGAGAGACTTTATTTTGGAGGGCTCCAAAATCATTGCAGATGGTGGCTGCAGCCATGAAATTAGAAGATTCTTACTCCTTGGGAGGAACGTTATGACCAACCTAGACAGCATATTAAAAAGCAGAGACATTATGTTGCCAATGAAAGCCTGTCTAGTCAAGGCTATGGTTTTTCCAGTAGTCATGTATGGATTTGAGAGTTGGACTATTAAAAAAGCTAAGCACCAAAAAATTGTTGCTTTTGAACTGTGGTGTTGGAGAAGACTCTTGAGAGTCCCTTGGATTACGAGGAGATCCAATCAGTCCACCCTAAAGGAAATCAGTCCAGAATATACATTGGGAAGACTGATGCTGAAGCTGAAACCCCAATACTTTGGACACCTGATGGGAAGAACTGACTCATTTGAAAAGACCCTGATGCTGGTAAAGATTAAAGGCAGGAGGAGAAGGGGAGAAGGGGATGACAGAAGATGAGATAGTTGGATGGCATCCCCGACTCAATGGACATGAGTTTGAGCAAGCTCTGGCTGTTGGTGATGGAGAGGGAAGTCTGGTGTGCTGCAGTCCATGGGGTTGCAAAGAGCCAACCAGGATTGAGCAACTGAACTGAAATGAACTGAAATCATTTCTTCGCTATGCGCTTCAGCTACCTGGGGCCAGTATCCTGTGTTTTCACATCCTGAGTTTTCTTAGGCTACACAGTTCAGTCAGGAGTGGCTGCATGCAGTCTGATGACTGCTAGATTGTAGGCATTCTTTGTTTCCTTCCTGATTTCCCTAGGGGCTCACCTTTGAAGCAGTGGTTAGGTGGTGGCTAGATCCTTTGTTTACTGATACAGCAGGCAATAATTTATTTCTCAATTCCTTTCTATTGGGAGAGGTTTCTAGATACCTTTCAGTCATATTTGCCTTCACTTAATTCTTCCCCATTTCTTCTTCTTATTATTATTTGGTGAAGATTGTGCTACTAATTACTATTTTTCAAATGGTGCTATAAATTTTGATTTAGGGTCTTCAAGGTTTTGTTTTCAGCTCTAAGCAATAGTCTAAGATTGGGAAGCTATAATTTGGTGCTCAGATCAGGTAGAATGGGTGGTTATTGTTAGAAGTTGTAATTTCCTAAGAAATGTTGCAGAATGTTCCAGAAAGTCAGGAGTTAACCAGAGTGAAATAAATCACAAGCAAACAATCCCTTCCATAATAATATGGAAAAACTTGAGGGAAATATAATTAGATGAATTTGCAACTTTGTTAACATATAAATTAGAGAGCATGAAATTGAGTGCTGCTGGCCAAAGGTTAAGAAATTTGTACCCAGTTTGTAACTGGTAGTTGGCAGCAAACAGGAAACAATAAAGACAAAAATTCAGTGTTCCAGGTCCTCCCTACATATCTGGGCAGGAAAGTTTACTCACTGACTAATGGCCCTCTTTCAGTGCTCTGCACATCCTTCTTCAGTACCCTGAGCACAGCCACAAGTTTTAAAAGTCGTTTTAGCCACAGAAGATGTATGCAACTTGTTCTGGTGTTGGCTTCTCACAGAGTTAGAAAGAGGGAGAATTATGTTATTTTTATTCATGCCAAGCTTTTTTAATGCCAGAGTGCTGAATGAAGCTTTCAAAGGAAAAAAGCAACAAAGGAAAAATAATCAATAGTAAAAGTTGACTAATGGCTAACTGTAAGTGTTCGGTGTACACAAAATATAGCTGCAGGAGAGGAAAGAAGAGAGATTGAAATGCTGATCAAGAGGCTTGCTCAGTTTATAAAATGGGAAGTGAGACTTTAAAATCAGATGTCAAAGAAAGAATGCGTTTCTGTTCATTCTCTGCACTGATCTCTCACATTGCATGTCTTCACAGCCCCTGCTAAAAAACAGAGCTACAAATTCTTTCTAAATTTCTCTTGGAGGAGGAGGGAAAATATGAGCTGGTTTTATCATGCTTACCTAAAATGCAAGAATAGTGGAAAATGCATTTTCTTGAGGCACATGGACAGTAATTCAGGTTTGGATATGTGAAATGAAAGCATCTCCTGCCATATTAATAAATAAGAAATGTCACAGCCATTAGCCATTTCTGGCCTCCAAATGTGAATGAGGGCTCAAGGCCTGTCTCTTATACACATCTAGATGTGTATAAGAGACAGTTCCCTTGGACTAGATGTGTATAAGAGACAGCACACACACCGTGATGATTGCTAAGGAGCTGGGGGAATGCAAGAAGCAAGGTGAACAAGGAAACAAGATTAGCCCCAGATAGCTAAGGTGCATATGAAAAGAATGAATTCAGTGAGCCCAGAGGCTTGCATCTTCCATACATAGAAAGCTAAATCCCTTGATACTTGATCTTGATGTTCAGACTCCCTGTTCCCTTTGTTGCAAACTTGTATGTATATAGCCTGACTTCCCCTCTTGCCTCCTTGGAGCAGTTTTCTCAAAGCTACTAAGATGCTCCACTTCCAGGCTCACAGTCTGAAACATTCCCACCAAATAACTACTTTCAGGTTGTGACTCTATTTTTCAGTCGACAGATACAACCTAGATCCTAATTATTTTCTTCCTTTCTCCAGGACTCCATCATCTCCCTTTGAGCTGTTATCCGCAGCTCTGTGAACAGAGCTGGGAAGACACCATATAATCCTGTACCTCTCTGTGAGAAAAGTTGAGTCAGTGAAACAGCAGGACCTATATGAAAAATTCTTAAGAGCAACTGACTGACATGTGTCAACTAAAAAAATTGCACAACATGAGAGTTGCAAGTTAAGTTTTATTTGGGGCAAAATGAGGACTACAGCCCAGGAGACAGCACCTCAGATAGCTCTGAGACTGCTCCAAAGAGGTAGGGGGAAAAGGCAGTGTATATGTGATTTTGGTAAAGGGGGAATATGTGCCATCAAGCACATATTTTCTGTAGAAAGTTTCTGCTGGTGTCATGAAGCTTCTGCTAGTCATGAGAAACAATCGTCATCATGAGAAAATGTAAGAACTGGGCTCATAAAGTCAGCTCCTGAGAATATCTAACTATCTAAAGACCTGTGCTGACAGTTTCCAGGAGCACCAAGTGCCTCATTTCTGCTTTCCACTCTGAACTCCTTTAGGGGGTGTTGGAGGTCAGCAGCTTCAGTAGCACATGGTTTAGTCCTCATAGAGGTAGATGGCAAGCACCCACAGCAAGTGCCAATTTGTGGTTGAGACTGTTAAAAGATAAACTAAGGCAGGAGACTTCCCTGGTGGTCCAGTAGTTAAGAATCCACCTTGTGATGCAGGAGATGTGGGTTCAATCCCTGGTTAGGGAATTAAGATCCCATATGCCACGGAGCAACTAATAAGCCTGCACACCTCAACTCATGAGCCCACACACCACAACTAGAGAGTCTGTATACTGCAACAAAGGATCCAGAGTGCTGTAGCCAAATAAATAAATAAAATTAATTAAAAAAAAATAAACTAAGGCATATTTTAAAATGTCAAGAGTTTATTTCAGCAATGATTGACCCAAATCAGGCAGCACCAAACATGAAGTGGTCAGGAGCACACCACCAAGGGGAGCCTGGGGGCTGGAGGTGGGGGGAAACTTTATACAGAAAAGGCAGAAGGAAAGCAAAGAAAGCATTGACTGGCTATAGCTTAAAGCCCAGTTGGCTGATTGGCTCTCCTTAGGTTTTGATTTCATAACCTTCAGATATTTACAGGCATAGATTTTAGTTTGCTTACCCAGATCACCACAGCATTAAAGACACATCAGTCTAACAGTCTCCTTGTTTAACTGATTTAGCAAGATTTAGTTATACATGAACTTCCCTGATGGCTCAGACCTTAAAGCGTCTGCCTACAACGTGGGAGACCCAGGTTCAATCACTGGGTCGGGAAGATCTGCTGGAGAAGGAAATGGCAACCCACTCTAGTGTTCTTGCTCGAGAAATCCCACGGAGAGAGGAGCCTGTTAGCCAACAGTCCATGGGGTCGCAAAGAGTCGGACTCGACTGAGCAACTTC
Organism: Oreotragus oreotragus; assembly: GCA_006410675.1. NCBI lineage: Eukaryota > Metazoa > Chordata > Mammalia > Artiodactyla > Bovidae > Oreotragus > Oreotragus oreotragus. The sequence goes on along the minus strand of SJYX01018748.1, from coordinate 16,008 downwards.
ACTTTCTCTTTAGTTGTACATAAAAGGAAGTGAAAAAAAAAACTAAGTGGATAAAGGATAGAATTTGGAAGGCAAAGACCTGGGATAAAACCCTGGCCTTGCCCCTCACCCTCACTCAGTGGCCTTGGACAAGCCCTTTACCTTCTAATTCTTTAGACTCTTCCCTTGAAAACAGGGAGTATAACCAACCTTACACAGCAGTCATAAGGATTAGAGGCAGGAGCACTTTCTATATTACATTTGCACTATTATAAAATATTGTTTTTCTCATGGGGAGGGAGGCAATCCCAGCCTTTAGTGAGGGAACAGCAGTTATCTCCACACTTGGTTCAAAGTTTTATCATCATCATGAAGGTGTAAACAACAGAGAACACCAGATTTGTTTTTGCTTTGTTTGATCCCCACGGTTTATTTTTAAACTTTAATTGACTAAGTTGTCAACATCTTAACACTGGGCTATTTTATACACACATTCAGTTTCCTGTCTTCTCGGGCAGCTAAAGGCCAACCTTCCCACACAGCAACAATCACCAGCTCTAAGCAGGGACTGCCCTGGTTTAGACAGCACAGGTGCTCTCCCCTTGCACACAGTCCCACAGTGTCTTGTTACCAGATGCACAGATGCTCAGGAGAGTGTCACCTTTCAGAAGTAATTTCTCTTACACATGCTTACTTTGTTGAGTGGGACAGGCTGAATAATGGTTGCCCAAAGATGTCCACATCCTAATTTCCAAAAACCCAAATACTTTACATGGCAAAAAGGGACTTTGCAGGTTTAACTTAGTTAAGAATCTTGAAATGGAACCATTATACTAGATTATCCAAGTGGGCCAAATGTAATTGTAAAGGTCCTTCCTTATAACAGGGAGGCATGACTCAAAGGCCCAGGTATACAAAGATACACATAACAAGAAAGATATTCTGGGGCTTGGAGGTTATCTCTCTGAAGCTGGCCAAAGGCCAGTCTTTTCTTTGGCATGTGCAGTTTGAGACCCCAGGCCGTTTACTGTACAGGGCAGTACCTGGCCCTTCACCTAAGTTCTCTTATAGCAAAATGCTTCTCTTTGAGCATCTACATTAAGCTAAGCATTATATAATTGACACAGCAATAGTATTAATATGAATATGCCTAACTTTTGGAGAAGCCAGTGTGGGCTATAGACAGATTTAAAGGAAAACTAATCCAGCCTATATTCATTACAAACATTTTTATATTTTTGTGCTAATTTGATAACTAATGTCTCCCCTCAATCAACTGTTACTTAGCCCTTATGATAAATTTGCTCAGTCGTGTCTGACTCCTTGCTACCACAGGGACTGTAGTCTGCCAGACTCCTTATGGGAACAGCCTGAGGACCTCGGGGTGCATCAGGCTCAGAGTAAGGCTGGGGTAACATGTCAACCCAAGATAACTGGGTCTCCTGGCAGAGCTTAGCTAATGTGGTCTTGAGGGTCTGATTCATGCATTCAACTTTCCCTGAGCTCTCTGGCCTGTAAGCAGTGTGAAGCTTCTGTTTGATTCCCAGTGTCCTGGATAAAGTTTGGATTATCTCAGACACAAAAGCTGGCCCATTGTCAGACCCTACGGAGAGAGGCAGCCCATATCTCGGGATTAAGTCTCCTAATAAGGCCTTGACCACTTCTCGTACCCATTCAGTGTATGTGGGGTAGGCTTCAGCCCATCTTGAGTGGGTGCAGATACCACAAGTAAATACTTATAGTCCCTATAGAGCTTGACTTCAGTAAAGTCCACCTCTAGATCTTCAAAGGGCAGTGTCCCAACTGTCTGCACCCCCGGGTTGGGTCCTGGTCCTTGGCTGGCATTGTTTTGCCCACGAGTCACACGTCTAGCACTGATCTGGGCACACGGGCTTGGGAGCTTAGGAATGAAACAGCAGCAGCTCAATCAACTCTCCAGCACAGTTTCCTAAATGACTTGTTTCATGATGTTGCTTTACCAGCTGGATTGCTAAATTGCTGGGGACAGAGTCTTTGGTCTGGAAGCTTCCACCAGCCCTCCTTTTCTTTTATTCCTCCCTCATTTAGAGCTCACTGATCTTCTTCCTTGGTGTATCTCAGGGACGGAGGCAAGTCTTGTGCCAAGAGGACCTTAAAGATTGACTCGGGGCCCACTGTGGGGCTTGGTTGGGTTGCCACCTCCTTGGCTGCCTGGTCAGCCAACCGATTTCCTTTGCTGATTGGATCAGTTCCTTGCTGATGGCCTTTACAATGGATGACTGCCACTTGGGAATGCTTCCAGACTGCTTCCAACGTCTGAAGGATTTCTTTTTTGTTTTAATCTCCTTTCCACCCCCACCCCCCACCCCCGCTAGCTGTCAATAGCCCCTTTCTTTATAAATGGCTCCATGTACATATAAAGTAGCAAAGGCATACCTTGAATCAGTATAGACGTTGACTTGTTTCCCTTCGGCGTGCCTTAGCGCCTTGGCGAGTGCCCATAGCTCAGCCCGCTGTGCTGACCACCCTCATGGCAAGGCCGCAGCCTTCACTCTCTCGTCAGTTGTTGCTATGGTATAGCCTGCTTTGCACTGCCCATCATGAATGAAACTGCTTCTGTCAGTGAACAGTTCCAGTTCTGGGTTCTGGAGGGGAATGTCCGTCAGGTCTGGCCTGCTCGAGAAAATTTCATCTATGACCTCACAGTAATGATCAGGGGTTCCCGTTTCTGTAGGTACAAAGGTGGTGGGGTTCAGCGTCCACAAAGTCTCGAGTTGGGCCTGCCGGTTTTCGCAAAGCAGTCCTTGATAGTGAGTCATCCTGCAGTTGGTCAGCCACTTATACCCCTGGCTGTTCATCAGGGCAATAACAGCATGGGGAACCTTTACATTTATATTTTGTCCTAGAGTAAGCTTATCTGCTTCTCTGACCCAAACCACAGTGGCAGCTAATGCCCAGAAGCATGGCGGCCATCCTGCAGCCACTGGATCCAGCCGTTTGGACAAGTATGTGACTGGGCACTGCCATGGCTCAATTATTTACGTGAGGACCCCCAGTGCAGTGTGATTTTTCTCATGTACAAAGAGGTTAAAGTCCTGAATCACATCTGGCAGCCCTAATGCTGGAGTGCTGGTCAAGAGTTTCTTTATCTTCTTGAAGGCCTTTTCCTATTCAGGTCCCCACTCTATGGGGTCCTTATCAGACCCTGCTGTGGCTTTAAACAAAGGCTTGGCAATTTCAGAGAAACCCAGTATCCAGGTCCAGCAGAATTTGGCAGTCCCAAGGAACTCACGGACTTCTTGCTTGGTGTTCAGCCAAGGTATTGAACAGATGGCTTGCTTCCTCTCATGTCCAAGCACCTGACGCCCTTTTGAGATGACAAACCCCAGGTACTTGACCTCCTGTCTGCAGATCTGAGCCTTTTTCCATGACACGTTGTACCCTATGGTGGAGGGTAGAGCCAACGGGGCTTTGGTATCTCTCCAGCAGTCCCCTTGGATGGCACTGCTAGCAACAGGTCATCCACATACTGGAGTAGGTGCAGTTTAAAGATTCCCTGGGAAAGGCAGCAAAGTCAGCAGCCAGGGCTTCATGAAACAGGGTAGGTGAGTTTTTGAAGCCTTGTGGCAATCGAGTCCAAGTCAGCTGTGTCCTTCTCTCGGCGTATGCCTCTTTCCATTCAAAGGCAAACAAGAGCTGGCTAGTTGGTGACAGCCAGAGGCAGAGGAATGAATCCTTGGGATCGAGCCAGGTGAACTAGCTTGCCTGAATGAGTAAGAGACTCGGGAGAATGTAAGGATTTGGGACCACTGGCTGGATGGTGATTATTGCACTGTTGATGGGGCAGAGGTCCTGGATGGTGCGGTAGTTGTTCCCTCCAGGATTTTTGACTGGTAAGAGCAGAGTGTTTCAGGGAGACTGACATTCAATTAGGATTTCGGCATCTCGTAGGCACTGGATGCTGTCCCAAATTCCCAGGCGTGCCTCCTGCGGTACTAACAGAAGTGACTCCTGGTCTCAGGTCCACTACAATTGGAGCATGGTTTTTGGCCACATCTGGGGGCCCTTTCTCTGCCCAGACATCAGGGAATTCTTTTAGCAGTCTGGGGGGACTTAATTGTTCCTTCCCTGAGGAATAGAGATGCCATTCATCTTCCCTGGGCACAGTCACGGCCATCATCAGAACCGATTGGCTCCCCAAGGTGAGGCTCGCAGGCTTTCTGGGGGCAAGGGTGATTTGTGTCCCCAGTTTTGTCAGTAAGTCTCTACCCAGCAGGGGAATGAGGCATTCCAGACAAGTACAGAAATTCATGAGTCACTAGATGGCCCCCTAGCTGACACGAACGGGCCTTGCAAAATGAGCAGGCTGCCATGTCCCCTATGGCCCCAACAATAGCTGCTGTTCGTCCTGTGATGGGAACCACGGCTGTAGTTACCACAGAGTGTTCAGCTCCAGGATCCACCATAAAAGTCATTGATTGGGCCCCTTTCATCATGACCATGGCCTCCTGGGGGCCCAGGATCAGGGAGCCCCGTCTTCCCTATTTCAATTCTGCTCTGGCCAGGCCAGTAAGGCTTTGGACAGCTGGCTCAGGCTGGTACCTTTCTTGTTGGGTTGACTGAACTTCTTTGACCCTTTAGATGTCCCTCTGCGATGGGGTCACTCATTCCGCCAGGGTCTGGTCTCTCTGCAATGGGCACACTGGCCATAGCGTAGTGGTGGTCTCTTCTTAGTTTCTCCTTTCCACGAGCAAACAGTCGATTTCACTGGATCTGAGCTCCTCAGTGCTGCTGCTAGCAGGGTTGCTTTCTGCTTCATTTGTTTTCTCTGCTTCTTGTTGGGCTTCAGGGTCTTGGTTCACAAAGACTTTATTCGCTGCCTCTAGGAGCTGTATGGCATTCATCCCAGTGAAGCATTCCGGCTTTTGGAGCTTTCACTGGATGTCTGCACAGGATTGAGCCACAAAGGCGGCATTAATCATCCATTGATTCTCGGAGGTCTCAGGGTCAAGTGAGGTGTATGTCCGGAATGCCTCACACAGTCTTTCATAGAAATTGGTAGGGGTCTCATCTGCTTTTAGGATTATCACTGTAATTTTGGACATTTTGGTGGACTTTTTGGCCCCCACTCGAAGTTCATATAGAAGGGCATCATGGTAGTGATCCAGGGTTTCTTGTCCTTCTCTGGCACTAAAATCCCAATTAGGTCTTGTCTCTGGCATTGCTTCTTGTGCCCATCCTTCTCATCTAAGACCTCTGCGGGGCTTGTCTTCAGAGCCATTTTTAGGCTTCTGTCGAGATGCGTCACCTTTCCTCAGTGGTGAAGAGCTGGCAACAGCCGTCCCCATGTAGGCTGATGGATGTGGAAAATGGACTCTAGGAGGTCAATCATAGCCTGTGGTTCATCAGAGTATGCTGGGCTACGGTGTTTCCAGTTTAGGAGATCAGCAGTGCTGAAGGGCTGGTAAAGAGGATGGAACGATCAGGGACTGAGCCATATTCGTTCACTTGTTGAGGACCTTGAGTTTCTCACGGTGGCATCTGATGGACCGCAGTCAGCTTGTTAGATTGTTTGGCAGAGTGGAGCCGCTTCCCTACGGGCTCAGGGCTGGAATCTTGCGCATGAGGTGGTGCAGGGGACACGGAGGGAGGTGGGCTGTGTGGCAGTGGGTCTGATGCTGGCTAGGGCCCACTCAGACTCCATAGCCATGAAGGCCATAAAGCTACCCCACTGAGCCGTCCCCCCAATGAGCCTGGTCAGGGCTCGGCCATCCAGGGAGTCAGAACACTGGTCTAAGAGGGAACCCCGAATGCTATCAGGCAGCATGTCTCCTCGTTCATCTTGGGGCTCCTCCACTCTGACCTGGCTGAGCCACCAGTCCGGCAGCTCAAGGGGCCAGTGTGTTTGGAATCTTGATGGGGCCTCCAGAAATGTTGCAAAATCCAGTGCTTGAGAAATAAAGCACCACACTCGGAGAGTTGGAGAACTCGGGTTTATTACACTGGTAGGCCCAGAGGAGTTAACACTCCAAGATCTGAGCCCCAAACAAAGGAGTTACAGAGTTTTTATACAGGGACAGGCATGATTAAGCAGGTTTGTTGGTTTGCAGGGGTTACAGCAATTGCAGAGAGCAGGACAAGGGTGAATGAGATAAGCTCTAGTTCCTAGTATTGTGAGTCCCCACTTTCTGAGACCTACATGATCTAGACTTTGCAAGGAGCAAGCTGAGTTACAGAGGCAGAGGAGAAGGAGGTAAAATTTTAATTTTTCCTCTTCAAGACAAGGTGCTTAACTTCTGTATGAGCCTTATTGTTCTCATCTATAAAATTAAGAAGATACATTGACTTTCAGGATTACTATGTGCATTGGAATAACTGTCTCTTATACACATCTAGATGTGTATAAGAGACAGGGGGTGGGGGGGGACAAACTCTTTAGCTACTCAACTGAAAAGCAGTACTGACATCAGAAAATCTGAGCAATCAGGAAACGAAATTTTATTTTTCACTTTGCCTCTGGATTTATGTTCACTAGATCACATCATACATCTGAGTCTTACCTTACCCAATTGGGATAGAAATAGACAGCTGACAATTTTGAAACACTCAAAAGACATTGTATGATCACAAAGGACTATTAATGTATCTTGCATAGCTTGTGGCTGCATTGTGGCTTAAAGTGCAGCTATTTGGTGTGCTGATCACAAAAGTGTACTATAAAGAGTTAATTTGCACTATTATTTAATAAACCTTTTCAAAAAGCTCATGTTATAGTTCTATAATGATTAGCCAGTTATCGGGTAAGGCAGTGTAGTGTGGTGATTAATAGTATGGGCTATACTGAGCTTAGTTCCCGATCTATAAAATGAGAGTAATACTAACTACTTCTTAGAATTGGCATAGTTCTGTTGGGCCCAGTAAAATTGGCTGTTTGCATTATTACACAGAAACATCACACTAATTCATACTCTTAAGGGACCACTGACCGGATTCTGAGGGTGGTAATTATGAACTGTGTTCCCTGTACCATTTTCTAGAAAATCGTCACTCCCCACCCCATCAGCATGACAGCAGCAAGCCTGCCATGTTTCTATAATGTGTCTGTGCCCTTTGCCACACAATTGGTTCAAGGGTTAACATTGTGACCCAAGCTGATTTGACTATTTATTCCTGAAAATTATGGAACTGGAAGGGAGAGAGACAGGAAAAAAAGAAGAAAGTAGGACAAGAGAAGAAAAATGAAAGGGTAAAAACCAAAGAGGCTAATCTCTCAGTTTCTGTACCTGTAACTGTAAGGCTAAGCTTATCTTGGTGCCCATGCTTCCTGCTCTGGAACTAGATGCTGTATAGGGAGAAAAACAAGGCAAAGAGCCAGAAAGAAGCAAGGGAGAGAGAGGTGGATAATGGAAGCGGCTTTCAGGTCCCCCTTTCCAGGTTATTCCTGAGAGGTGGATACCTTTGTCTTTGGATATTGCAGGGCATCCAAGTATCGTCCTTTTGTACTTAGCTTACCCAAATTTTGATCATGTAATTTGCATCCAAAAAATGTCTTAAAATTTTCCATCCTGCTCTTCAATTTCTTTAATGGGAATATAGTCTATCCCCTAAGTCAACCCCCACACATCTTCCTAAATCCTCCTGTCAGGGATTAACTAATTCCTGGCCTCCTGCCACTCAAGGACAGATTCTTGCCCTCTAACTCCTAGGCCTACTATTCTCTGTATCAATCCTTCCTTCTGATCTCCCTGACATCAGGTCATGGCAACTGCTGGCAAGAATAAATTAGAAAAGGATGAAGCCACAAATCTAAAAAGGTAGAGAAAACTAGCTGAGAACAATCATCTCTCAGCGAATATTTGTCAATTCACAATGCAGGCTGGAGCATGTGGGAATCTTCAGTCCAGACTAAGCTCTTAATTTGGGCCAACATGGCAAGGCACTGGGAAGAGGAAAAGATCAAGTTTAGTAGGTAAGCATTAGGAGGGGCAAACAGAGAAAGAGAGAGAGAGAAAGCAGATGGCCTGAGGCAGAGTAAGAAACTGCACTGACTGCTCTCCTCCCTCTCTCAGAGATTCCCCTGCAGGCCTCTGACTTCTTCCAGCTGGAATGGACATTGTGGGCCTCAGGTTGCCTTCATTCTACAAGTAATATACATACAGGGCAGAGAATAACCAGCCTTCTAGTCAAGGCTGGGCATACTGCACTCACAGGCTAATTCTCAGCTGACTTTCAGATACATAAAATTTTGGACATCAAAATCCTCACTGTTTTACTGAAGCCAATTCAAACAACTGATTGTATGCTTCCTAGACCAGGCACTGGCTAGGACTTGAGGATACAAAAACAAATCAGACAATCTCTGGAAACATGTAAAGGGCATAACGTCACTCCAGCCTGGTTTGGTTAGCTCCATCCACCTTCTAACGGGCATACTGACTAACTGGCATATCTGAGACTATTGCAGAAAACAGTACTCAAGAAACCAAGCACCACACTCAGAGAGTTGGAGAACTCAGGTTTATTACGCCAGCGGGCCCAGAGGTGTTAACACTCCAAGCCCTGAGCCCCGAACAAAGGGGTTACAGAGTCTTTATACATGAACAGGCATGATTGGGGATTGTGGGTTTACAAGGGGTAGGACAAATGCAAAGAACTGCAGCAGGATAAGCTCCAGTTCCTACTACTGAGAGTTCCCACTTTCTGAGACCTATGTAAACCAGACTTCGCAAGGAGCAAGCTGAGTTACAGAGGCAGAAGGAGAAGGAGGTAATTTTTAACTTTTCCTCTTCATTCTCCACCTTGATGCTTCTATCACTCGTTGTAGAAAGCATCATCTCATGTTTTGGTAGGAATTCAGAGGTCTCCATTGTTTAGGAGGCTGTAACTTTATGGATTCAATCCAAAAGGTTATGAACTAGGTAACTGCATTGAGGATACGAGGGCCAAACGAGCACCACAAAGAACATGAAGAGAGGTCCAGCTAAAGGTAGAAGCCGTGATGCCCAGCTCCAGATATTGTTCCAGTTACCCCAGGAATTTCCTCTCTCCTTTTTATGATTCATTCCCTTAGCTGTTGAGCTATGTCCCTGACTATTTCTGAATGGTTTACATAAAAGTAACATTCTTCATTTAAGAACAGGCAGAGTCCTCTCTTTTCAGCTGTCAGTAGGTCTAGCCCTCTCCTATTCTGTAAACCACCTCAGCCAGGGAGTCTAGTTGGTCCTGTAAGGCCACTAAAGATTTGGCCACTCTCTCAATGTCATCTGTGAAGTCTTTGGAGAGTGTGCGGTAAAAGGTATTCCCATACCTATCCCAGCCATGATTCCTAGACCAACTAGTAGGGGTAGAAAATGGATGGCTCTTTTTGACCATATATACACTGCCAGAGGTACAGTGAGAGTCTGGCTGTTAGGGACAATATTCATCCAGGGAGTGAGGAAAGCTAAGGTGCAGATACCCATCCAGCTGACTGGTAAACATAAGTAAGCATCTGTCCCACAAACAAAGAAAAGGCCTTGATGGGGGTGGCACCATACTGTGTTTGTGGGAGGATGAGTGGGCCACTCACCTTTTAAAGTTTGATTACATTGGTTCCTGGCTAAATTGCCTAAGGTCCAGTTCCTCTATCATTTGTAAAGCATTCTGGAGCCTTTTGAGTCAACTCAATTATCCTAAAGACTGGCCCTTGTAAGGCTGGATCCATATGAGTTCCCATGGCTGTTGCATCATTTAATGGTACTGATGTAGCTAAGTACCGTGGAGCTCCTAAGGATGAGGGAGGCAATCCCAGCCTTTAGTGAGGGAACAGCAGTTATCTCCACACTTGGTTCAAAGTTTTATCATCATCATGAAGGTGTAAACAACAGAGAACACCAGATTTGTTTTTGCTTTGTTTGATCCCCACGGTTTATTTTTAAACTTTAATTGACTAAGTTGTCAACATCTTAACACTGGGCTATTTTATACACACATTCAGTTTCCTGTCTTCTCGGGCAGCTAAAGGCCAACCTTCCCACACAGCAACAATCACCAGCTCTAAGCAGGGACTGCCCTGGTTTAGACAGCACAGGTGCTCTCCCCTTGCACACAGTCCCACAGTGTCTTGTTACCAGATGCACAGATGCTCAGGAGAGTGTCACCTTTCAGAAGTAATTTCTCTTACACATGCTTACTTTGTTGAGTGGGACAGGCTGAATAATGGTTGCCCAAAGATGTCCACATCCTAATTTCCAAAAACCCAAATACTTTACATGGCAAAAAGGGACTTTGCAGGTTTAACTTAGTTAAGAATCTTGAAATGGAACCATTATACTAGATTATCCAAGTGGGCCAAATGTAATTGTAAAGGTCCTTCCTTATAACAGGGAGGCATGACTCAAAGGCCCAGGTATACAAAGATACACATAACAAGAAAGATATTCTGGGGCTTGGAGGTTATCTCTCTGAAGCTGGCCAAAGGCCAGTCTTTTCTTTGGCATGTGCAGTTTGAGACCCCAGGCCGTTTACTGTACAGGGCAGTACCTGGCCCTTCACCTAAGTTCTCTTATAGCAAAATGCTTCTCTTTGAGCATCTACATTAAGCTAAGCATTATATAATTGACACAGCAATAGTATTAATATGAATATGCCTAACTTTTGGAGAAGCCAGTGTGGGCTATAGACAGATTTAAAGGAAAACTAATCCAGCCTATATTCATTACAAACATTTTTATATTTTTGTGCTAATTTGATAACTAATGTCTCCCCTCAATCAACTGTTACTTAGCCCTTATGATAAATTTGCTCAGTCGTGTCTGACTCCTTGCTACCACAGGGACTGTAGTCTGCCAGACTCCTTAGTCCATGGGGATTCTCCAGGCAAGAATATTGGAGTTGGTTGCCATGCCCTCCTCCAGGGGATCTTCCCAACCCAGAGACTGAACCCAGGTCTCCCACATTGCAGGCTAATTCTTTATAGTCTGAGTCACCAGAGAAGCCCTGTGACTAATTAGTACCAAAAAACCACTAGACCACTCAGGTAAGACCTAAACCAAACCCCTTACGATTATACAGTGGAAGTGACAAACAGATTCAAGGAATTAGACCTGATAGACAGGTGCCTGATGAACTATGGACAGAGGTTCATGACTTTGTACAGGAGACAAGGATCAAGACCATCCCCAAGAAAAAAAAACGCAAAAAATCAAAATGGCTCTCTGAGGAGGCCTTACAAATAGCTGTGAAAAGAAAAGAAGTAAAAGGCACAGGAGAAAAGGAAAGACATACCTATTTAAATGCAGACTTCCAAAGAACAGCAAGGAGCGATAGGAACGCCTTCCTCAATGATCAGTGCAAAGAAATAGAGGAAAGCAATAGAATGGGAAAGACTAGAGATCTCTTTAAGAAAACTAGAGATACTAAGGGGAATATTTCACGCAAAGATGGACTCAATAAAGGACAGAAATTGTATGGAAATAGCACCCCACTCCAGGACTCTTGCCTGGAAAATACCATGGACAGAGGAGCCTGATAGGCTATAAGTGCATGTGGTCGTGAAGAGTCGGGCACGACTGAGTGACTTCACTTTCACTTTTCACTCTATGCATTGGAGAAGGAAATGGCAACCCACTCTAGTGTTCTTGCCTGGAGAATCCCAGGGATGGGGGAGCCTGGTGGGCTGCTGTCTATGGGGTCGCACAGGGTTTGGACATGACAGAAGCGACTTAGGAGCAGCAGCAGCAACAGAAGCAGAAGATATTAAGAAGAGGTGGTAAGAATACACAGAAGAACTATACAAAAAAGATCTTCACAATCCAGATAATCACAATGGTATGATCACTCATCTAGAGACAAACATTCTGAAATGTGAGGTCAAGTGGGCCTTAGGAAGCATCACTACAAACAAAGCTAGTAGAAGTGACAGAATTCCAGTTGAGCTATTTCAAATCCTAAAAGATGATGCTGTGAAAGTGCTGCATTCATTATGCCAGCAAATTTGGAAAACTCAGCAGTGGCCACAGGACTGGAAAAGGTCAGCTTTCATTCCAATCCCAAAGAAAGGCAATGCCAAAGAATATTCAAACTACTGCACAATTGCACTCATCTCACATGCAAGTAAAGTAATGCTCAAAGTTCTCCAAGCCAGGCTTCAACAGTATGTGAACCATGAACTTCCAGATGTTCAAGCTGGTTTAATAAAAAGCAGAGGAAGCAGAGATCAAATTGCCAACATCCACTGGATTATCAAAAAAGCAATAGTTCCAGAAAAACATCTACTTCTGCTTTATTGACTATGCAAAAGCCTTTGACTGTGTGGATCACAACAAACTGTGGAAGATTATTCAAGAAGTGGGAATACCAGACCACCTGAACTGCCTCTTGAGAAATCTGTATGCAGGTAAGGAAGCAACAGTTAGAACTGGACATGGAACAACAGACTGGTTCTAAATAGGGAAAAGAGTCCATCAAGGCTGTACATTTTCACCCTGTTTATTTAGCTTATATGCAGAGTACATCCTGAGAAACCCTGGGCTGGAAGAAGCACAAGCTGGAATCAAGATTGCCAGGAGAAATATCAATAACTTCAGATATGTGGATAACACCACCTTTATTGTAGAAAGTGAAGAATTAAAGAGCCTCTTGATGAAAGTGAAAGAGGAGAGTGAAAAAGTTGGCTTAAAACTCAACATTCAAAAAAAAAAAAAAAAACCTCAACATTCAGAAAACTAAGATCATTGCATTTGGTCCCATCGCTTCATGGCAAATAGATAGGGAAACCATGGAAACAGTGAGACTTTATTTTGGGGGGCTCCAAAATCACCGCAGATGGTGACTGCAGCCATGAAATTAAAAGATGCTTATGCCTTGGAAGAAAAATTATGAGCAACCTAAATAGCATATTAAAAAACAGAGACATTAATTTGTCAACAAAGGTCCGTCTAGTTAAGGCTATGGTTTTTCCAGTAGTCATGTATGGATTTTAGAGTTAGACTATAAAGAAATCTGAGCGCCGAAGAATTGATGTTTTTGAAGAAGACTCCTGTGTTGGAGAAGACTCTTGATAGTCCCTTGGACTGCAAGGAGATCCAACCAGTCTATCCTAAAGGAAATCAGTGCTGAATATTCATTGGAAGGACTGATGCTGAAGCTGAAACTCCAATACTTCGGCCAGCTGATGCGAAGAACTAACTCATTGGAAAAGACCCTGATGCTGGGAAAGGTTGAGGGTGGGAGGAGAAGGGGACAACAGAGGATGAGATGGTTAGATGGCATTACAGACTCGACGGACATGAGTTTGGGTAAACTCCAGGAGTTGGTGATGGAGTGGAGGGTGGCCTGTTATGCTGCAGTCCATGGGGTCACAAACTCTGGTATGCAAAGAGTTGGACATGACTGAGTTTCTGAATTGAACTGATTTAGAAGTAGCTGGTACGATTCATGTTGATGTACGGCAGAAACCAACACAACATTGAAAAGCAATTATCTTCCCATTAAAATAAATTTTTAAAAAATGGAAGTTAGCTGATAATTAGATAAATCTAGTTTTTCTGGCATTACATCCTAGGAATGTTTTAATTCAACCTTCTAATACATCTGGTCATCAATATCAGTGTTATCATATGATTGACCTGTTTACATAAAGTCATAGAATTTTACCAACAATGCCAGTGTTATATCATAATTAAGTGTGGTCATGATATGATACTATTTCCTTACAGAACAAATTGGTAAGAATTACAGAGGTTATTACCATGCCTTATCAAAAAAGACTTGGCCCTTGTCCATATACCAGACAATTGTTATAAACAAGTGTTTTACGGTTAGCCACAACTAGATTATTTCCAGGTTCCAAGTCAAATGGAAACAAAGCTAGTCATCCTGTGTCAGTTTATACACTTATACTGAGACTGCTTTCCATTATGTGCTACTGCATAGCAGGGTCAACCGCCTTCTGGAGACATGGGTAAGTGTTCTGATACTGTCTCTGCCAACTGTACTATAGGGTATGTCTTATTTTGATGTATTCTTGGGGTTAGTGAACAGGACCAAAAATCATTGACAAATAAGGGAGAACGAACTGAGGGACAGGAGAGTGAAGAGCGGAAGAGCAAACAACAACAAGGGGGGGACAGCAGGCACTCTGCCTGACAGGACAGTCAAACTTAGGTAGTGTAGGCAGGAGGACACCTGAGACACACGTGTATTTTACCTCCACGGCCAAGCGTATGAGGGAGCAGGGAGAACAAAACAACCCCCACTTGTGAAGTAGCAAGTTCCTACGCATAAGGTGATTTTAAAAGAACACGGACAGCACTGTGCACAGCAGTAAATTTTAAAAGAAAACAAGAAACAAGTTAATGTTCCAACAAGGAGAGAATGAATACATTTTCTAAACTGCACAAAAATTAAATTCAAATTACTAAATTATAATTAAATTGTTTGATAAAACAGAATTTGCAAAAATAAATCAAATGAAAAAAGCAGGAGATAGAAGAATGCACATGACCTACCTAATTAATCAAATATATATCATTTAGAGAGACATGCATATGTTACAAAATTATTTGTAAATGCTTTGCAATGCTGAATAAATTTAAAATAATTACTTCTGGAGACAAAGAGGAAGGAATTGGATCAGGGACAAGTATACAAGGGTGGGATAGGAGGGAACTTCAAATCATCAGCAATCTTTTCTTTTTTAAACTATGTGGTGGATACAGAAATGTGTGTTCATAATTCTCTATACTTTTTTGGAATCTCTTAAATAAATCTTAATCATAAAAGGTAAAAATTTGTAACATCTGTAACATCTAGAGGGTACTTTCATATAAATTATTTCATTTGGTGTGTAGGATAAAACTGAGATAGTGAAAGTAATTGTTACCAATATTTCATCTTATAAATGAAGAAACCAAGGCTCAATAAATATGCCACAACTAGCAAATAGAAGACAGACAGGGCTAGAACTAAGATCTTTGAGGTCCAAATCACCACACTTCTTTAATGCGGTAATATTTGGTCAGTGAGACTTTTGTCTGAACAGAGTCAAGGCTACAACTATTCCAGTTGTCCCAGTTTATCCTTTTCTCACCCTTAAATCAAATTGCGCTAAATCAAGCTGCAACCAAAAAATACTTATTGAGGTGCTGCTGCTTATGCCCAAGGTTATAAAAGGTCTTTCCACCAGGTTTTCTGAAATTTCAGACATTATCCATTCCTTTCCATCATCATAAAAATCAAAGTAGAAGAAGTTAGTTCTTATTCAGAATCACGGAATCATTTCCCCCCACTGGGGGGGTGTGGGGGGGGACAAACTCTTTAGCTACTCAACTGAAAAGCAGTACTGACATCAGAAAATCTGAGCAATCAGGAAACGAAATTTTATTTTTCACTTTGCNTTTTTTTCCCCTTAGCTGCCAGGAAGACCTGCACCAATTTAATTTTCAATTGCTGTAACAACATTAACCTACATTGTAACATATATTTTTCCCCATCTATATAGTTTGTTACTGTTAGTAATTGTTTTCTTTCTGATTAAGAGTGTTACTATAAATGTGTCTTTTATTTGTAAGCTTCTCAAATTCTTTATGGAAATAAGAACTATATCATAAATTATAAATAGAATAAGATCATATTTTGTCATTCATCACCATTAATATTTAACATACACTCCCTTCTGAATTTCTCATTAAGAAATGATATTATTGATATGCCAGATCAGAAATTTAGACTATCCAGAGAGTTTTTTAAATTTTTTTAATTTATTTATTTTAATTGGAGGATAATTACTTTACAATGCTGTGGTGGTTTTCACCAAATATCAACATGAATCAGCCATGACTGCAAATGTGTCCCCCTGTCCTGAACCCACACCTACCTTCCTCCCCACCCCATCCCTATCCAGAGATCTTTTCTTTAACCCTTTGTTTTATTGATATAATGAGGGATCCACATTTGACACTCTTTAACAGTGGAGATTCCTAAAATGTTCAAATAAGGCACAATTTCAAGTCTGAGACAGGTAATGCGTGAGTCATTCAGTTATGTCTGACTCAGTGTGACTCTATGGAC
>SJYX01018746.1:0-15266 GCA_006410675.1 Oreotragus oreotragus | reverse complement strand
TGCTATCTTTACAGTTATTCATGATAAAGTGTTTGGAAAAAGAGAAATTGTATGTGAAATCTGCAATGAGTGGCGTTCCAATAAACTATAAGAGAGTTTTTAAAATAAAAATGTTCACATGACTGAAAAGATTCACATACAAAGAATGCCAAACCCAATTTCTATAGAGACAATATTCTGGCCATTAAAGATCAAGCTTGTAATTAGAGATTTCAAGAAACTGAAAATTGAGCCGTAAAACTGCTATTTTCAACTTTCTTCATCGTAACCCAGAATTTTAAAATTTGGAAGAAGAAAAACTAATATATTGTGTGGCTATCAGTGGTGAAAAGTCATGATATAAATGATAACAATTTATATAATAAATTTAAAATACTTCATAAAATTTTCTGTGATAGAGACAATTTTTCTCAAATAACCCATTGTGTATATATTATGATGTCACATTTTCAGTTCATCTGAATCTAAGAATTTCTTTAACACTTTTGTTGACATTCCAGTTGCTGTTCTCTTGGCAGAATTTCTCCAAATTGAAATTAAAGTCAGCGTAATAACTGCAATGACTTGAGAAAGTCTACTTCATTAGGCATTAATGACAACAGAACACAAATTACATAAAAATTTCAATTACGAAAACAAAACTAGTAACTCCATTGGAAAGAAGGAAGGCAAGAAAATAAATTTCGGGAAATAAATACGCAATAAATGACATAAATGACTTATTAAACACATGAGTCATCACCAGCCTATCAACGGAGCACTCAGACATTTGTAGTAATAATTAAATTCAATTATCTTTGATATCTTTCCAACCTTCACTTTGCACTTATTTTTCAATTTAGATAATATGGCTTGAAAAATATGAATTGCCAAAACCAGATTCTAGAAGAAGTAAAAAACCAGAATAGTACTATTTTTAGTAAAGAACTTGAATTTGTAATTAAACACATTCCCCAAAATCTCCAGACCCAGGAGGATTACTGGAAGATTCTTCTCATCAGTCTTACATAAACTTTTCCAGAAAATATAAAAAAGAGCCTATTTCCTTGCTCATTTTATGAACCCAGAAGAACTTATAAAAAAATCCAGTGACAAGGACTCTAGAAAGAAAGAAAACTGTAGGCCAGTCATCCTCACAAGCAAAGATCCAAAAGTCTTAAATAAAGTGCTAGTGGTTACTTTAAATCATATATGCTTATGGTATACAGATGAATATTAGCAGTGTATAAAAATGACCAGCCATCATAAACAGTTGGGTTTGTTCGGGAAGCAAGGTCGGTTTCACACTTGAATCAATGTCATTTACTATGTCAGGAGAATAAAAGAGACAAAATCAGGATCGTGTAGGTAAATGTATAAAATACATTTTCAAAAGTTCATTACCAATTCATGGAAAAACAAACAACTCCGTGCAAAGCAGAAATGGAAAAGCAATGTGGCATTGTCAGTGCTTTGCTCTCATCCCAGCTGTGACCCTCCCTCTAGGGTTTTTTCTACCCTGGGAAGGCAGTAAGTCAGAAATGCTGAAGGGCTGATGTTTACGACACAGCCCTCACCCCTGCAGATGAGTGGGGGTGGTGGTGGTGGTAAACACTCCAGATTCCTTGCCCCTCTGAACAGGAAAATGCGGGGTAGGCCCCCATGTCTCTCAGATTCCCCAGGGCCCTGAGCCCCAGCTGACCAGCTGACCTTGCACCGGGAGCTGGTCTCTGTCCATGCAGCTCTCTCCTCCCTAAGATCCTGCTCCATCAAGTCCAGCCAGCCTGTCTCATTCTGTCTGCTCTGTTCCAGAGACATCCGGCCTCCAATGTGGTTCCCGCTGGAGCTGCAGCTGGAAACCTGAGCAGGCAGTGAGCTGGGGTGGTCACGGGCTCACCTCACCACCTCCTCTATGGAAGTCAGTGAGGACCACCAAAGGGACATGAGCAGATGTCCCGCCCATGTGAGAGCTGCGGGCATGGGGAGTGTAGATAACACGGCAGCGCCCGCTCCACCAGTCCCGCCGCGAACATCTCACCACCATCTGGCCATCACCCCAACTCTTAGGAGCTAATCCCTCCCTAAGCCATGGCAGGACTCCTGGGGCTGCACTTGGACTCACCTGGGCATCTGCCCAGGGCAGCTTCTCACCAGATGAGATGCCCCAACCCTTGGTGAGCAGACCTCTGCCTAGGCTCAGACACCCCCTCCCCAAAGGATAGGGTGTTTTAGGGGAAAGATCCTCAGAATTTGGGAAAAGGTCTATTCCCCTTGCACACGATCACATGTTGGAACGAGTCTTTAGATTTCAAATATGTCTTTAGCTTTTTTAAAGTGTTAGTTGCTCAGTTGTGTCTGACTCTTTGCAACCCTTTGGACTGTAGCCTTCCAGGCTCCTCTGTCCATGGAATTCTCCAGGCAAGAATACTGGAGTGGGTTGCCATTTCCTTCTACAAGGGGTCTTCCCAACCCAGGGACTGAACCCCGGTCTCCTGCATGGCAGGTGGATTCTTTGCCATCTGAGACCTATGATACATATATGTGTACACGCTCCAAGGTATATGCACAGAGATGAGTGCACAATTCACTGAATTTTCACTAATGGAACACACCTATACAGCCAACACCAAAATCAAGAAACAATGCTGAAATTTCATTTTCGTCATATTTTGCTTGGCGTTCTGTGTTCTAAGCTGTCAGAAGCTCCCTGAGGACAGGACTGTGTCTTGCGCCTCACCTCTGAATTTCTAGGGTCCCATGAAAGCGCCCACCACACGTGAGGGCCCTAGCTTGCTGAGTATGTTTGCTGACTGCAGTGGAGGAAGTGGAGCTATGCTCTTATTGGAAAGAAATTGAGCCCCATCTGTAAAACATGAAATCCCTTTCCCCTTCGCTGTTACGAATCTCCTTCTCCCATGTATGTTAATACACAACAGAGCTCAGTAAAATTACTGTTATTGAGAGTAAATTCAAATAACGGACAACTCGGCCTCTTTCTCTGCACTGTACCTCTGAGCTGAGCCACCCGGACCCTCCCACCCTGGCAGTTGGGATGGTGTGAATACCTGTGTGTGTTGGCAGAAAAGACACCAAAGTTGGCAAAACCCACGACTCTCTGTCAAGCTGAGTGACAATAAGAATCTGATTCCATTCCTCTTGAATGAGGCTGCTTGGGGGCAGCTGGGGTGCGGGCCCCGGGCTGAGTGGTCGTGATCATGGTGTGGCCTCATTAAGCCAGGGGCTCATGACCTTGTCTTTGACAGACTTGAAAGTGTGACTTCTTTGCTACCTGCAAATGTGGGGGAAATGTGTTTGGTGATGACATTATCCCAAGCTCTGGACACTCCCTGAGGTGACCAGGGCTGGAAGCAGGAGAGTATCCTGTTAGTTGCAGAGAAGGGTGGGACCTCTGCCCCCTGCAGAGGAGAAGGGACTTGGAGAAGTAACCAGCCTTATCCCTATCACCTGGTCACTGGAGCAGCTGCCAACTTCTTTACTGTCTTTTCTTTTTTAAAGAAGTTTTATTGAAATATAGTTGATTTACAGTGTGGTGTTAATTTCTGTCATACAACAAAATGACTCAGTTATATATATTCTTTCCATATTCCTTTACATTGTGGTTTATCATAGGATATTGAATATAGTTCACTGCGCTATACAGTAGGACCTCGTTGTTTATTCATCCTATATGTAAGAGTTTGCATCTGCTAACCCCAGACTCCCAATCCTTTCCCACTCACCGGGGGTCCTTTGCTTTCATGAAGTCTGTCTTGATTCATGCCCTTCAGAGGAGGAACCCAGAAGAACCTGGTTTATCTTGTGAAGGCGATGCAGAAAGCCTGATACAGTTGGGGAAAAAGTGACACCCCTTTATTATCTAAGGAGATGGGAGAGGGCTTCCAGTTGGCACCCCACTGGATCTGGAGGTGATGGAAGTGGAGCCGGGGGTTGGGAAGAGACGCACTGCCGGGCGAGCGGCTGTGCGATGTGTGAACCATTCCAAACCCTCCGAGCTTCCTGCCAGGGCCCTGGATCCTCTGGCTAGTTGTGGAATTTGGATCTGGGACAGTTTGCTCTAAAGGGGGTTTGGCATCAACCAGTCATTATTATTAACAAACACTTGGCGAATGCCAACCACATGCCTAACGCTGGAGCAAAGATTTCCTTTGCTTCTTTTCCTCTTCAGTTAGGTTCCCAAGTTGAGGAGAAGATCCCCAACCTCATTACCCAGTGGAGGCTCTTGCCCAATCCTCCCAGCCCCACCCTGCCATCTCTGAAGCGCTGGGAACTTTTTCCAAGGGGCTTTTCTCTTTTGAGAGAACATTTCAGAACATCGTAAGTGGTGGCTTTAAACTCTTCACCCCCTTATTATCGAGAGAGAACAGATTTTGGAGAGAAATGCACCTCCTGACCCAGCCTCAGTCTAACCTGCTCTTAGGGCTGACTTACCCAGGAGGAGGAGTGGCCGGGCGCTCCTGCTCTGTGGCCTCCATCAGGGCTGCGTCTAAATGATGGTTCTTGAATTACATGGAGGAGTCTTTAAAAATACAGAGCAGGATGAGCTGTGTTTATTTTTAGTGGGCTTTTCCCCGAGCTGTCCGCCAGCCTGTTTCCTTGTCTGTGCATGTGGTCTCACATGGGACCCATGAAAAGTGTGGGTCCTCGAAGGAAAACATGCCAGAAAGATTTGGACAGGGCTCCTCTTCTATTTCCCAGCTGTGGCTCGTGTTTAAGACAATTGGCATTGAGAACAAGACAGTTTGACCCTTTTTATTTTTTAAGCAAGAAGTGGTTCTTCTAAATGACAGTGATTCTCATTGAAGAAGACAGGCTCGGGATTGGAAGAGCATCAGAGGAGAAATCCCAGAAGCAGGGGGCAAGCTAGAGGCTCCAGCACCTTCACGATGGGTTTTCAGCTCAGGATCTATGGGCACCTGATAAATACCTGTCTCTTATACACATCTTCCCCTCCCCCACCCCGCCTCATCCACTCCCATCTTCTCTTCTCTTTTTTGGGCCAGGACACTGAGTGCAGAGGATCCTCAGAAATAACAAGAAACTGTTGTTGTTTTTATTACTCAGTTGTTTGGGGGAAACGTGGTCACAAGCTCCATGCTGACCCTCTCTCGGGGGTCACTGTCCTCACGTGCCACTAGGAGTCTCGACGATCACTCAGCCAGTGCAGGACCACGCCAACCCAGAGGCTCCCCGGTTCCGAGCACGCCTGCCGTCTTCAGGATGCTCGCCTGGCCTCGGCGGCCCTGGAAGGGCTTCTCATGCAACACGAGTCGCCTTCCACAGAAGGCATGTGAAATCCAACCATTTTTTAAGTTGCAAAAGAGACTCCCTTCTGCAGACCATCTGTTACTCAGTAATGTGCAAATTACCAATAAATAATTCCAGATACTTCTTTGCAAGCCCAGCTATAAACAAACGCTCCACAGGCCGAAATGGAAGTTGTTTTCCCTTTGAGGGCTCATTACATTCTGCGTGATTGGAAGAGATCAGGGTAGGGAGAAGCCTCCCAGCAGAGTCCCAGAGCATTGTGTCCTCACACAAATAACTGCAGGAAGTCAAACCTAGCACGTCTCTGGACTGGGACCCTCTCCTCCCAGGGCACGTCTGCTCCAGGCCCTCACCCCGTGGTGCATCTGTGTGCTTGTGAAACCCGTAAGGCGGGTTTATGAGGACTGATCTTATTTGTCCTTTTAGCCATTGAAAACATTGGCAAACTCAGGATTCCTCTCCTACGAAACAATAGAACATCACACATGAAAACTGCATCTGACCTCTTTGTTCCCAAGATGTGGTTGGGAAACCATATTTCCTAAGTGCTTCAGTAACCAAAGCACAGCCATTTCATAGGACGCTCTGATCATATTCCTGCTGAAATGGTCCTCGAGGGAGGGTTTATGAGAAGTAGGAGAAAAATAATAAGGAGGGAAGTCTTTGTTGAGCAGATTGCAATGCTCACCACAGTTAACTGTTCATTCTCCTGAAGCCAAATCAAACTCCAGGGTCAGAGTCCGGGCGGCAGTAGGATGTGGGTCAAGTTCTCAGCTGTCTCTGTGTCCCTTTCTGAGGGACGTCTACGGGACCTCCAACTCTCTTACAGCCTCAAGGTCAGTAAGCTTAAAAAAAGACATTAGTTTTACTTTCTTTTCAGTGAGGGCTCTTTTTCTATTGAAAAAGAGATTTGATTCTAGACAGCCTGGGTAAATATGGCACATTAGAAGTTAGCTTTGTCTTCTAGTTAATGGCTGGAAATTTGGCTGGTTGAGCACTCCTACAGATAAGATTTACAAAACCTACACAAAATGCTGTACCCGCTACCCCCAAATCACAGCTAGACGGTATCTGCTCGGTCGCTTCAGTCATTATCTGACTTTTTTCAACCCCGTGGACTGTAACCTGCCAGGCTTCTCTGTCCACGGGATTCTCCAGGTAAGAACATTGGAGTGAGTTGCCATTTCCTTCTCTAGGGGATCTTCCTGACCCAGGGATACAACTTGGGTCTCCCACATTGCAGGAAGATTCTTCACCATCTGAGCCACCAGGAAAGCCTGTACATGCCATAAGTATGATTTTTAATACAGCTAATTAAGGAATAAACAACAGTATTCAACAATGGTGAGAAAACACTAACAAACAGAGAACACTGGTGTGGTATTCTGAGAAAGTTACATGCCTGATATTTAACTGAGTGTTAAATTGCTTTTTAAGACATTCACAGCACAATATGTAAAGACCTTAATAAGGCATTTTTAGGAACAAGTTCAGAATTTGATTCTAGAATGGTAAACATGAAAGACAGATTAAAAACAATTAAACAAATGATGGATCTGTAGGAAGGAGAATTCAAAATAAGATTAATAGTTTGAGAAATGATAAAGTGAAAGAGATCAAGGAGATCAAACCAGTGAATCCTAAAGGAGATCAACCCTGAATGGAAGGACTGATGCTGAAGCTGAAGCTCCAATACTTTGGCCACTTGTTGCGAAGAGCTGACTCACTGGAAAAGACCCTGATGCTGGGAAAGATTGAAGGCAGGAGGAGAAAAGGGTGACAGAGAATGAGATGGTTGGATAGCATCACTGACTCAATGGACGTGAGTTTGGGCAAACTCTGGGAGATAGTGAGGGACAGGGAGGACTGGAGTGCTGCTGTCCATGGGGTGGCAAAGAGTTGGACACGACTTAGTGACTGAATAACAATAACAAAGTAAAAGAAAAAAAAAGTATAACAAGAAGAAAATTGAGTTTTACTTATTTCAGCTAGGTCATACTTGATTAAAAAAAAAGGCACATTGAACAACTAATATTTATTATACCTGTTGATCTGCCTTCAGAATGAAAACAAGGACGCTGGGATTTGTGAGCAACTCACTGCTTTCACACCTGCTATAGGAAGTACAGGTTTGACTTAGGAACTGGAAAAGTAACTTTTAACATTAAGCAGCGACTCAAAAGCCTTTCTCAGAGAGCCTGTGAGGGTGAATAACCACAGGATGGTAAAGAAAGAGGTGTCAGCAGAATTCTGACCAGAAATCCCAAAGGATTCTTATGTCAATAAAGATGTATAGCGTGAATCTGAACCAAGAAGATATGGTCTCAGCTGTGAGGGTATTAATGTGTACTTTTATATGTATAAGAAATGAAGAGATGGGTAGATATGGAATGAAGAAATTGATAGAACAATGTCAAAGGTAGAAAACAGGCAGTAGGCACAAGGTGTCTACTGAAAATTCTTTTGACTTTGCTATCTTTACAGTTATTCATGATAAAGTGTTTGGAAAAAGAGAAATTGTATGTGAAATCTGCAATGAGTGGCGTTCCAATAAACTATAAGAGAGTTTTTAAAATAAAAATGTTCACATGACTGAAAAGATTCACATACAAAGAATGCCAAACCCAATTTCTATAGAGACAATATTCTGGCCATTAAAGATCAAGCTTGTAATTAGAGATTTCAAGAAACTGAAAATTGAGCCGTAAAACTGCTATTTTCAACTTTCTTCATCGTAACCCAGAATTTTAAAATTTGGAAGAAGAAAAACTAATATATTGTGTGGCTATCAGTGGTGAAAAGTCATGATATAAATGATAACAATTTATATAATAAATTTAAAATACTTCATAAAATTTTCTGTGATAGAGACAATTTTTCTCAAATAACCCATTGTGTATATATTATGATGTCACATTTTCAGTTCATCTGAATCTAAGAATTTCTTTAACACTTTTGTTGACATTCCAGTTGCTGTTCTCTTGGCAGAATTTCTCCAAATTGAAATTAAAGTCAGCGTAATAACTGCAATGACTTGAGAAAGTCTACTTCATTAGGCATTAATGACAACAGAACACAAATTACATAAAAATTTCAATTACGAAAACAAAACTAGTAACTCCATTGGAAAGAAGGAAGGCAAGAAAATAAATTTCGGGAAATAAATACGCAATAAATGACATAAATGACTTATTAAACACATGAGTCATCACCAGCCTATCAACGGAGCACTCAGACATTTGTAGTAATAATTAAATTCAATTATCTTTGATATCTTTCCAACCTTCACTTTGCACTTATTTTTCAATTTAGATAATATGGCTTGAAAAATATGAATTGCCAAAACCAGATTCTAGAAGAAGTAAAAAACCAGAATAGTACTATTTTTAGTAAAGAACTTGAATTTGTAATTAAACACATTCCCCAAAATCTCCAGACCCAGGAGGATTACTGGAAGATTCTTCTCATCAGTCTTACATAAACTTTTCCAGAAAATATAAAAAAGAGCCTATTTCCTTGCTCATTTTATGAACCCAGAAGAACTTATAAAAAAATCCAGTGACAAGGACTCTAGAAAGAAAGAAAACTGTAGGCCAGTCATCCTCACAAGCAAAGATCCAAAAGTCTTAAATAAAGTGCTAGTGGTTACTTTAAATCATATATGCTTATGGTATACAGATGAATATTAGCAGTGTATAAAAATGACCAGCCATCATAAACAGTTGGGTTTGTTCGGGAAGCAAGGTCGGTTTCACACTTGAATCAATGTCATTTACTATGTCAGGAGAATAAAAGAGACAAAATCAGGATCGTGTAGGTAAATGTATAAAATACATTTTCAAAAGTTCATTACCAATTCATGGAAAAACAAACAACTCCGTGCAAAGCAGAAATGGAAAAGCAATGTGGCATTGTCAGTGCTTTGCTCTCATCCCAGCTGTGACCCTCCCTCTAGGGTTTTTTCTACCCTGGGAAGGCAGTAAGTCAGAAATGCTGAAGGGCTGATGTTTACGACACAGCCCTCACCCCTGCAGATGAGTGGGGGTGGTGGTGGTGGTAAACACTCCAGATTCCTTGCCCCTCTGAACAGGAAAATGCGGGGTAGGCCCCCATGTCTCTCAGATTCCCCAGGGCCCTGAGCCCCAGCTGACCAGCTGACCTTGCACCGGGAGCTGGTCTCTGTCCATGCAGCTCTCTCCTCCCTAAGATCCTGCTCCATCAAGTCCAGCCAGCCTGTCTCATTCTGTCTGCTCTGTTCCAGAGACATCCGGCCTCCAATGTGGTTCCCGCTGGAGCTGCAGCTGGAAACCTGAGCAGGCAGTGAGCTGGGGTGGTCACGGGCTCACCTCACCACCTCCTCTATGGAAGTCAGTGAGGACCACCAAAGGGACATGAGCAGATGTCCCGCCCATGTGAGAGCTGCGGGCATGGGGAGTGTAGATAACACGGCAGCGCCCGCTCCACCAGTCCCGCCGCGAACATCTCACCACCATCTGGCCATCACCCCAACTCTTAGGAGCTAATCCCTCCCTAAGCCATGGCAGGACTCCTGGGGCTGCACTTGGACTCACCTGGGCATCTGCCCAGGGCAGCTTCTCACCAGATGAGATGCCCCAACCCTTGGTGAGCAGACCTCTGCCTAGGCTCAGACACCCCCTCCCCAAAGGATAGGGTGTTTTAGGGGAAAGATCCTCAGAATTTGGGAAAAGGTCTATTCCCCTTGCACACGATCACATGTTGGAACGAGTCTTTAGATTTCAAATATGTCTTTAGCTTTTTTAAAGTGTTAGTTGCTCAGTTGTGTCTGACTCTTTGCAACCCTTTGGACTGTAGCCTTCCAGGCTCCTCTGTCCATGGAATTCTCCAGGCAAGAATACTGGAGTGGGTTGCCATTTCCTTCTACAAGGGGTCTTCCCAACCCAGGGACTGAACCCCGGTCTCCTGCATGGCAGGTGGATTCTTTGCCATCTGAGACCTATGATACATATATGTGTACACGCTCCAAGGTATATGCACAGAGATGAGTGCACAATTCACTGAATTTTCACTAATGGAACACACCTATACAGCCAACACCAAAATCAAGAAACAATGCTGAAATTTCATTTTCGTCATATTTTGCTTGGCGTTCTGTGTTCTAAGCTGTCAGAAGCTCCCTGAGGACAGGACTGTGTCTTGCGCCTCACCTCTGAATTTCTAGGGTCCCATGAAAGCGCCCACCACACGTGAGGGCCCTAGCTTGCTGAGTATGTTTGCTGACTGCAGTGGAGGAAGTGGAGCTATGCTCTTATTGGAAAGAAATTGAGCCCCATCTGTAAAACATGAAATCCCTTTCCCCTTCGCTGTTACGAATCTCCTTCTCCCATGTATGTTAATACACAACAGAGCTCAGTAAAATTACTGTTATTGAGAGTAAATTCAAATAACGGACAACTCGGCCTCTTTCTCTGCACTGTACCTCTGAGCTGAGCCACCCGGACCCTCCCACCCTGGCAGTTGGGATGGTGTGAATACCTGTGTGTGTTGGCAGAAAAGACACCAAAGTTGGCAAAACCCACGACTCTCTGTCAAGCTGAGTGACAATAAGAATCTGATTCCATTCCTCTTGAATGAGGCTGCTTGGGGGCAGCTGGGGTGCGGGCCCCGGGCTGAGTGGTCGTGATCATGGTGTGGCCTCATTAAGCCAGGGGCTCATGACCTTGTCTTTGACAGACTTGAAAGTGTGACTTCTTTGCTACCTGCAAATGTGGGGGAAATGTGTTTGGTGATGACATTATCCCAAGCTCTGGACACTCCCTGAGGTGACCAGGGCTGGAAGCAGGAGAGTATCCTGTTAGTTGCAGAGAAGGGTGGGACCTCTGCCCCCTGCAGAGGAGAAGGGACTTGGAGAAGTAACCAGCCTTATCCCTATCACCTGGTCACTGGAGCAGCTGCCAACTTCTTTACTGTCTTTTCTTTTTTAAAGAAGTTTTATTGAAATATAGTTGATTTACAGTGTGGTGTTAATTTCTGTCATACAACAAAATGACTCAGTTATATATATTCTTTCCATATTCCTTTACATTGTGGTTTATCATAGGATATTGAATATAGTTCACTGCGCTATACAGTAGGACCTCGTTGTTTATTCATCCTATATGTAAGAGTTTGCATCTGCTAACCCCAGACTCCCAATCCTTTCCCACTCACCGGGGGTCCTTTGCTTTCATGAAGTCTGTCTTGATTCATGCCCTTCAGAGGAGGAACCCAGAAGAACCTGGTTTATCTTGTGAAGGCGATGCAGAAAGCCTGATACAGTTGGGGAAAAAGTGACACCCCTTTATTATCTAAGGAGATGGGAGAGGGCTTCCAGTTGGCACCCCACTGGATCTGGAGGTGATGGAAGTGGAGCCGGGGGTTGGGAAGAGACGCACTGCCGGGCGAGCGGCTGTGCGATGTGTGAACCATTCCAAACCCTCCGAGCTTCCTGCCAGGGCCCTGGATCCTCTGGCTAGTTGTGGAATTTGGATCTGGGACAGTTTGCTCTAAAGGGGGTTTGGCATCAACCAGTCATTATTATTAACAAACACTTGGCGAATGCCAACCACATGCCTAACGCTGGAGCAAAGATTTCCTTTGCTTCTTTTCCTCTTCAGTTAGGTTCCCAAGTTGAGGAGAAGATCCCCAACCTCATTACCCAGTGGAGGCTCTTGCCCAATCCTCCCAGCCCCACCCTGCCATCTCTGAAGCGCTGGGAACTTTTTCCAAGGGGCTTTTCTCTTTTGAGAGAACATTTCAGAACATCGTAAGTGGTGGCTTTAAACTCTTCACCCCCTTATTATCGAGAGAGAACAGATTTTGGAGAGAAATGCACCTCCTGACCCAGCCTCAGTCTAACCTGCTCTTAGGGCTGACTTACCCAGGAGGAGGAGTGGCCGGGCGCTCCTGCTCTGTGGCCTCCATCAGGGCTGCGTCTAAATGATGGTTCTTGAATTACATGGAGGAGTCTTTAAAAATACAGAGCAGGATGAGCTGTGTTTATTTTTAGTGGGCTTTTCCCCGAGCTGTCCGCCAGCCTGTTTCCTTGTCTGTGCATGTGGTCTCACATGGGACCCATGAAAAGTGTGGGTCCTCGAAGGAAAACATGCCAGAAAGATTTGGACAGGGCTCCTCTTCTATTTCCCAGCTGTGGCTCGTGTTTAAGACAATTGGCATTGAGAACAAGACAGTTTGACCCTTTTTATTTTTTAAGCAAGAAGTGGTTCTTCTAAATGACAGTGATTCTCATTGAAGAAGACAGGCTCGGGATTGGAAGAGCATCAGAGGAGAAATCCCAGAAGCAGGGGGCAAGCTAGAGGCTCCAGCACCTTCACGATGGGTTTTCAGCTCAGGATCTATGGGCACCTGATAAATACACGTACAACGAGGCTTAGCTGCCAGAGTACCAAATAAAGACCAGAGGAAAGTGGAGAGTTCCGGGGACTGTGTCACAAAACCCCTGTTTCTCTCATGGCCTCCACACGTCAGCGGGTGTCTAACCTCAGGCTACATATGTTCCCCTATTAATGTCATCCAAGACGTTACCCTTAGGTGGCTTCCTGGCCAGCCCAACAAAATGCTGGAAAGTTTACCACTAAAGAATCATTTATTTATCCATCCTTTCATTGAACAAATCCTTCCTTGGTGCCTGGATCTTGTGTTAGAGCATAATGGCCGGGCTCCCTGTGAGTTGCTGGTACTTCTTACTGCCTGAAGTCTTGGCCACCATCACTGATGAATCACCCTGAGATTTCTTGGAGACCCATGGTGTTGACAACCTCCCCAGACACCACCATCTTCAGTCCTGGAGTGACCCAGAGACCCAAGGCTGGACGTCCGTCCCTCACTGACACTGGTGTTGGGGTCCTGCTCAGCTTCGGCCTGGGGTCTGGTTGGGAGGAGAACAGCAAGTGGTAATGCCTTCCAGATGTCAACAAGATGACGTTACCTCTGCAATTTAATTGCTTGTAATATTGACGGGGTTGCGAGAGGCAGGGAGTAATTAAAGATTTGGAGAAAGCAGAAGTTCAGGTTTAGCAAGTTAATGACATTGGCAGGACACTCCAAAGCCTCAGCCACCTACTTTTTTTGAGAAGAATGTGGTTATAGTGACTGTATTTTATAAACCAAAAATACAGCCTGACGAAGGAATCAAAACCATGCTGTAGAAAAACACCACTCTTGACTTTGGAATTTATTTTTTATAAGTCTTAACAAAGGAAAGAAATAAATCTATATACTTATACATTTTAAATGGCCTTTGGAAAAGAATAAAAGTACCTAAGTTTGGAACTTTCCCAGAAAATTCTCCTTATAAATATGCCTCCAGAGAGAAAAATCACTCTTGTTCACTGGGTCGTGTACACGAGTTTGTACAATTTAGAAGTTTCCATTTTGGCTACATACGTACTCCCTCGATCAAATCATTGAACTCCTCTGGGTCAATTCTCATGTCCATAAAATGATAGAATTACAGAAATTGCTATGGACCTTTTGAAATTCTATGACTCTATACCTGCCTCAAACATTTCCTTTCAAAGATACTTGTCATGTTTTATTAACAAATTGTTTTAGTGAACGGTAGAAGAATGACTGGAGGGACAGGTGTTCACAGCTTCACTTGCTGTGGCCCCTGAGAGCGTCATCTGGTGAAGGCAAGGCCACACGCCTTGTGTTCACTGCTAGGTTCTAGGTGGCTAGACAGGGGATGACTATTGAATGGATAGATGGATGGATGAATAGATGAATGGATGGAGGGATGGATGGATGGACAGGTGGGTGGATGGGTGAATGATGGATGGATGGATAGGTGGATGAATGGATGGATGGATGGATGAATAGGTGGGCAAATGAATAGATGATGGATGGATCAATGGATAAATGGTGGATAGGTGGTTAGATGTATAGATGGATGGATGAATGGATGAAGGGATAGATGGATAAATGGATACGTGGGTGGATGGGTGGATGCATGGATGAAAGGATAAATGGATGGAAGGATGGAAGGAAGGATGGATGGATGGATATGTGGAAGGAAGGATGGATGGATGGATATGTGGATGGAAGGATGGATGGATGAGTGGATGGATAGTTGGATGGATGCAGGATGGATGGGTGGATGCATGAATGGGAGGATAGATGGATGGGTGGGTGGGAGAATAGATGGATGGATAGGTGTATGGATGGATGTGTCCATATCTATTATTATACATGTTTATTCAGGAAATGGCTTTTCTTTTCTGGAAGAACATATCATTTTATTAAAATATTTTGTAAAGTTTTCAAACTATATCAAAGTAATCACCCTTACAATCTCACAATTTATGCAACAAACTAACATATACTGATATTCATTTCAACATAAGGTGGTGAAAGAAAATTGCAAAGAAAATATAGAATTTATTTTGTGAAACTGAAACATTTTAAACAGCTTTACTGATATATAATTCACACACTGTAAAGTTCACCCAATTAAAGCGCACAATTCAATGATCTTCAATTGATTTATAGGGTGGCCCAACCATCACAATAATTTTAGAACATTTTTTTTCACTCTAATAAACTTTTACTCATCAGCAGTCACCTGCCTTCCTTCCTCATTTCCCCTCCCAACTCCCCATTGTAGACAATGGCTAATCTACTTTCTTTCTCTATAAATTTGCCTATTCTGAACATTTCATATATAGCAGAATTGAAAAAGCTTAAGGGCATAACCTCAGTTATGATACATCCAATTTCTTATATGGATAGTCACATATATCTCCACACTGAAGGAAGCTCACCTAAATATTAAAGTTGATGGTCTTCAATCATTTATACTAACCTTCATTTTCCTGATAATGTGTTAGTTTTCCATCAAAAATTTGTTTTTCTGAATTTTTAAAGTTTTTAGAACATTGAGGTCACATTAGTATTAATGATGCTATGAATGATTGTAAAGCGTTCATAGGAGCCTGGTTTTTTGAGGGAAGGAAGTATGAGAG
>SJYX01018745.1:108568-126555 GCA_006410675.1 Oreotragus oreotragus | reverse complement strand
TCACACCCTTTCTGCAACTCAAGAAGTACCCCAACATACCCGTCTCCACTCGAGAGGAACACCGAGGGTCGCACCACAACTCAAGAGGAGCCCTGTTGTCCCCTCCTCAGCTCGAGATGAGGGTTCATTTCCCTGCTTCATCACAAGAGGATTTCCGGCGTTCCCGCCACATCTCAAGAGGAGGTGCCCTCAACAGGAATATCGAGAGGAACTGCAGCAGTCCTGGCACTATTCCAAAAGACCCCCAAATATCTCAGTCCACTCCAGAGGAAACTGACTTCCCTGCACTGCCTCGACTGTCACCCCGAGTATAGACTCACAGCACAGTGGCATGAGTGACAGCCCTGTAGCACCTGGATGGATAGCCATAGATCCCTGTGTAAACTCGATGGGAAGCCTGACACTGCTGCTACAGCTTGAGAGGAAGGCGGAAGTGCACGGCTTTACTAGAGACGAGGCCTGACTCCCCTGTGAAGACTCCAAAGGAACCCTAAGATCCATGTCAGCACTGGGGAGGAAACCTCAGGTTCTGGCCTCAGCTCCAGACGAGGACTTAGGACCTGGCACTGACTGGGGAGGAATCTTGTGAGGTGCCTCCCAACTCGCTTGGAGACTGGCCTTTCCTGAGGCCTAAGGGGCAGGTCCCTGAGGTCCCTGTCATAACTTGAGAGGAACCTGATGCAACTAGAGGAAACCCAGGAGATTCTCCCCTCAAGACGAGATGAGGCCCTTGTCTTCTGTGGCGTCTCACGGGAAATCACCCCATCCCTCTTGAACCTCAAAAGGTTTATTCACACCCTTGCTGTGACTCAAGAAGTTCCCAGACATACCCGTCTCCACTCGAGAGAAACACCGAGGGTCCCGCCACAACTCAAGAGGAGCCCCGTTTTCCCCTGCTCTGCTCCAGACGAATGACCATTTCCTTGCTTCTAGGGGAAAGGATTTCCGGTGTTCCTGTCTCATCCAAAGAGGAGACGCTCTCCACAGGAGAGTCGAGAGGAACTCCAGGGGTCGTGTCACCTATCCAAAAGACGTGCAGAAGTCTCAGTTCACTCTAGATGAAAGTGATTTCCTTGCACGGCATTGAGTGTCACCCAAGTATCAGCTCACACCACGGTGGCACGTGTGACAGTCCTGTGGCACCAAGAGGGAAAACCACAGATCCCTGTGTCAACTCGAAAGGAAGACTGAAACTGCTGCTACAACTCAGAAGGAATTTGGACGTGCACGTCTCCACTCGAGACAAGGCCTGACTCCCCTGTGGAGACTCCAGAGGAACCCCAAGATCCATGTCAGAACTGGAGAGGAAAGCTCAGGTTCCGGCCTCAGTTCCAGATGAGGACTTATGACCCAGCACCCACTGGGAAGGAATCCCAAGAGACCTCTCGCAACTCGCATGGAGACTGGTCTTTCCTGAAGTCACAGTGGCGGGTCCTTGAGGTCCCCATCGTAACTCGAGAGGAACCTGCCGCAACTTGAGAAAAATCAGGAGATTCTCACCTCCAGATTATATGAGGCCCTTGTCCGCTGCGGCATCTCGGGGTAAAACACCCCTTCCCTCTTGAACCTTGAAAGGGTCTTTCACACCCTTGCTGCAACTCAAGAAGTTCCTAGACATACCCGTCTCCACATGAGAGGAACACTGAGGGTCCTGACACAAGAGGATCCCTGTTTTACCCTGCTCAGCCACAGACGAGGGTCCCTTTCCCTTCTCCGTTGGGAAACGATTCCCGGGGTTCCTGTCCCATCCCAAGAGGAGGTGCTCTCCACAGGAGAGTGGAGAGGAACTCCAAGGGTCGTGCCACCATTTTAAAAGACCCCCAAATGTCTCAGTCCAATCCAGATGAACTTGATTTCCGTGCACTGCCTCAATGGTCACCCCGAGTATCGGCTCACACATGGTAACACGTATGACAACTCTGTGTCACCTCGAGGGAAAGCCAGCGATCCCTGTGTCAACTCGACGGGAAGCCTGAAACTGCTTCTACAGCTCAGGAGGAAAGCGGACATGCATGTCTCCACTCGACACGAGGCCTGACTCCCCTGTGGAGACTCCAGAGGAAACCCAAGATCCATGTCAGCACTGTAGAAGAAACCTCAGGTTCTGGCCTCAGATCCAGACGAGGACTTAGGACCCAGCACGGACTGGGGAGGAATACTGAGAGACCCCTCACAACTCGCATGGAGACTGGCCTTTCCTGAGGCCACAGGGGCGAATCCCTAATGTCCCCCTCGTAACTCTTGAGGAACCTGCCGAAAATCGAGAAAAACCAGGAGATTCTGCCCTCCAGGTGAGATGAGGACCTTGTCCTTTGCAGAATCTCGGGGGAAATCATGCCTCCTCTCTTGAAACTCGAAATGGTTTTTCACACCCTTGTTGCGACTCAAGAAGTCCCCTGACATACACGTATCCATGCGAGAGGAACATCGAGGGTCCAGCCACAATTCCAGAGGAGCCCCATTTTCCCCCACTCAGTTCAGACAAGGGTGCCATTCCCTGCTCTGTTGAGAAAGGATTCCAGGCATTCCCGTCGCATCCCAAGAGGAGGCACTCTCCACAGGAGAGTCAAGAGGAACTTTAGGGGTCATGCCACCATTCATAAAGTCCTCCAAATGTCTCAGTCCACTTATGATGAACCTGATTTCCCTGCACTGCCTCGACTGTTACCTCCAGTGTTGGCTCACACCATGGTGGCACAGGTGATAGCCCTGTGGCACCTCGAGGGAAAGCCACAGATCCCTGTGTCAACTCGACAGGAAGCCTGACACTGATGCTCCAGCTCTGGAATGAAGCAGACGTGGTCGTCTCCACTCGATACGAGGTCTGACTCCCATGAGGAATCTCCAGAGGAACCCCAAGTTCCATGTCAGCACTGGAACGGAAACCTCAGGTTCTGGCCTCAGGTACAGACAAGGTGTTAGAACCCGGCACCAACTGGGGAGGAATCTCAAGAGGCCTTTCGCAACTCGCATGGAGACTGCCCTTTCCTGAGGCCACAGGCGCGGTTCCCTGAGGTCCACGTCATAACTAGAGTGGAACCTACCAAAACTCAAGAAAAACCAGGAGATTCTCGCCTACAGATTAGATGAGGCCCTTGTCTGCTACGACATCTCAGGGGAATTCACTCTTTCCCTCTGGAACCTCTAAAGGGTTCTTCACACCCTTGCTGTGACTCAAGAAATTGCCCGAGATACCAGACTCCAATCAAGAGGAACACCGAGAGTCCCGCCACAACTCACAGGAGCCCCGTTTTCCCCTGCTCAGCTCCAGACAAGGGTCCATTTCCCTGCTTTGTTGTGAAAGGATTCCCAGCATTCCCGTCATAACCCAAGAGGAGGTGCTTTCCACAGGATGTCGAAAGAAACTCCAGGGGTCGTGCCACCATTCCAAAAGACCCCCAAATGTCTCAGTGCACTTCACATGAAGATGATTTCCCTGAACTGCCTCGACTGTCACCATGAGTATTGGCTCACACACGGTGGCACATGTGACAGCCCTGTGGCACCTCGAGGGAATGCCACATATCCCTGTGTCAACTCGATGGGAAGCCTGACACTGCTGCTACACCTCAGCATGAAAAAGTACGTGCATGTCTCCACTCGAAACAAGGCCTGACTCGTCTGGAGACTCCAGAGGAACCCCAAGATCCATGTCAGCACTGGAGAGGAAACCTTATTTTCCGACCTCAGCTCCAGATGAGGACTTAGGGCACAGCAACTACTGGGGAGGAATCCCGAGAGACCCCTCACAACTCACATAGAGACTGGCCTTTCTTGAGGCCACAGTGACAGGTACCTGAGGTGCATGTCGTAACTCAAGAGGAACCTGCTGCAACTTGAGAAAATCCAGGAGATTCTCGCCTCTAGGCGAGATGAGGCACTTGTCTGCTGTGGGGTCTCAGGGGAAATCACCCCTTCCCTCTTGAGCAAGAAAGGTTTCTTCAAAACCTTGCTGTGACTCAAGAAGTTCCCAGACATACCCATCTTCACTCGAGAGGAATTTTGAGGGTCCCACCACAACTCAAGAGGAGCCCTGTTTCCCCAGCTCTGCTCCAGACGAGTGGCTCTTTCCTTGTTCCGAGGGGATAGGATTGCCGGCGTTCCCGTCTCATCCAAAGAGGAGGTGCTCTCCACAGGAAAGTCGAGAGAAACTCCGGGGGTCGTGCCACCTTTCCAAAAGACATCCAAATGTCTCAGTCCACTCCTGATGAACCTGATTTCCCGGCACTGCCTCGACTGTCAACCCGAGTATCAGTTAACACCATGGTGGCACGTGTGACAGCCCTGTGGCACCGAGAGGGAAAGCCACAGGTCCCTGTGTCAACTTGACGGGAAGCCCGACACTGCTGCTACAGCTCGGGAGGAAAGCAGACATGCACGTCTCCACTCAACACGAGGCCTGAATCCCCTGTGGAGACTCCAGAGGCACCCTAAGTTCCATGTCAGCACTGGAGAGGAAACCTCAGGTTCACTCCAGAGGAACCCCAAGATCCATGTCAGCACTGGAGAGGAAACCTTATTTTCCGACCTCAGCTCCAGATGAGGACTTAGGGCACAGCAACTACTGGGGAGGAATCCCGAGAGACCCCTCACAACTCACATAGAGACTGGCCTTTCTTGAGGCCACAGTGACAGGTACCTGAGGTGCATGTCGTAACTCAAGAGGAACCTGCTGCAACTTGAGAAAATCCAGGAGATTCTCGCCTCTAGGCGAGATGAGGCACTTGTCTGCTGTGGGGTCTCAGGGGAAATCACCCCTTCCCTCTTGAGCAAGAAAGGTTTCTTCAAAACCTTGCTGCAACTCAAGAAGTTCCCAGACATACCCATCTTCACTCGAGAGGAATTTTGAGGGTCCCACCACAACTCAAGAGGAGCCCTGTTTCCCCAGCTCTGCTCCAGACGAGTGGCTCTTTCCTTGTTCCGAGGGGATAGGATTGCCGGCGTTCCCGTCTCATCCAAAGAGGAGGTGCTCTCCACAGGAAAGTCGAGAGAAACTCCGGGGGTCGTGCCACCTTTCCAAAAGACATCCAAATGTCTCAGTCCACTCCTGATGAACCTGATTTCCCGGCACTGCCTCGACTGTCAACCCGAGTATCAGTTAACACCATGGTGGCACGTGTGACAGCCCTGTGGCACCGAGAGGGAAAGCCACAGGTCCCTGTGTCAACTTGACGGGAAGCCCGACACTGCTGCTACAGCTCGGGAGGAAAGCAGACATGCACGTCTCCACTCAACACGAGGCCTGAATCCCCTGTGGAGACTTCAGAGGCACCCTAAGTTCTATGTCAGCACTGGAGAGGAAACCTCAGGTTCTGGGCTCAGATTCTTACGAGGACTTAGTACTCGACACCAACAGGGGAGGAATCGTGAGAGGCCCCTCTCAGCTCGCATGGAGACTGGCCTTTCATGAGGCCATATGGGCCAGTCCCTGAGGTCCCCGTCGTAACACGAGAGAAACCTGCTGCTGCTGCTGCTGCTAAGTCACTTCAGTCATGTCCGACTCTGTGTGACCCCATAGACGGCAGCCCACCAGGCTCCCCCATCCCTGGGATTCTCCAGGCAAGAATACTGGAGTGGGTTGCCATTTCCTTCTCCAATGCATGAAAGAGAAAAGTGAAAGTGAAGTCGCTCAGTCTGTCCGACTGTTAGCGACCCCATGGACTGCATCCCACCGGGCTACTCCATCCATTGGATTTTCCAGGCAAGAGTACTGGGGTGGGGTGCCATTGCCTTCCCCAGAGAAACCTGCTACAACTAGAGAAATCAGGAGATTCTCACCTCCAGGCTAGGTGAGATCCTTGTTTGCTGCAGTGTATTGGCAGAAATCACCTCTTCCCTCCTGAACCTCGAAACGGTCTTCACACTCTTGCTGCCACTCAAGAAGTTCCCAGACATACCCGTCTCCACTCGAGAGGAACACCGAGGGTCCCGCCACAACTCAAGAAGAGCCCGTTTTTCCCTGCTCAGCTCCAGACGAGGGTCCTTTTCCCTGCCCAGTCGCGAAAGGATCCCTGGCCTTCCCGTCGCATCCAAAAAAGAGGCGCTCTCCACAGGAGACTGGAGAGGAACTCCTGGGGGTCGTGCCACCATTCCAAAAGATGCCCAAATGTCTCAGTCAAGCACAGATAATCCTGATTTCCCTACACTGCCTCGACTGTCACCCCGGGAATCAGCTCAAACCATGGTGGCAGGCGTGACAGCCCTGTGGCATCTCAAGGGAAAGCCACATATCCTTTTGTGAACTTGACGGGAAGCTTGACACTGCTGCTACAGGTCGGGAAGAAACCGAACGTGCACGTCTCCACTCGAGATGAGGCCTGACTCCCCTGTGGAGACTCCAGAGGAAGCCTAAGATCAATGTCAGCACTGGACACTAAACCTCAGATTCCAGCGTCAGCTCCAGACAAGGACTTAGGACCCGTGACCGACTGGGGAGAAATCCCGACAGGCCCTTTGCAACTCGCACGCAGACTGGCCATTCCTGAGACAACTGGGGCGTGTCCTTGAGGTCCCCATCGTAACTCAAAAGGAACATGCCACAACTCGAGAAAAACCAGGAGATCTTCCCCTCCAGGCGAGATGTGACCCTTGTTCACTATGGCGTCTCGGGAGAATCACCCCTTCCCTCTTGAACCTTGAAACGGTCCTCAACACACTTGCTACGACTCAAGAACTTCCCTGACATATCCGTCTTCACTGGAGAGGAACACCGAGGGTCCCGCCACAACTCAGGAGGAGCCCTGTTTTCACCTGCTCAGCTCCAGATGAGGGTCCCTTTCCCTGCTCTGTTGTTAGAGGATTCTCGGCCTTCCCATCACATCCCAAGAGGATGTGCTCTCCACAGGGGAGTCGAGATGAACTCCAGGTGTCATGCCACCATTCCAAAAAAGACCCCAAAAGTCTCAGTCCACTCAAGATGAACCTGATTTTCCTGCACTGCCTTGACTGTCATCCTGAATATCGGCTCACACCAAAGTGGCTCGTGTGACAGCCCTGTGGCATATCAAGGAAAAGCCACAGATTCCTGTATTAACACGACAGGAAGACTGACACTGCTGCTACAGCTCGAGTGGAAAGTGGGTGTGCATGTCTCCACTTGAGAAGAGGTGTGACTCTCCTGTGGAGACTCCAGAGGTACCCCAAGATACACGTTAACACTGGAGAGGATACCTCAGGTTCTGGCCTCAGCTCCAGATGAGCACTTAGGACCCAACATTCACTGGGGAGGAATCCCGAGAGGCCCCTCGCAGCGTGCATGGAGACTGGCCTTTCATGAGGCCTCAGGCGCGGGTTCCTGTGGTCCGTCGTAACTCAAAAGGAACCTGCCATAAATCAAGAAAAACCAGGAGATTCTCCCCTCCACGAGAGATAAGGCTCTTGTCCATTGCGCCGTATAGGGCGATATCATCCCTTCCCTCTTGAACCTTGAAAGGGTCCTTCACACCCTTGCTGCGACTCAAGAAGTTCCCCGACATACCCGTCTCCAATCGATAGGATCAACGAGGGTCTGGTCACAACTCACGAGGAGCCCCATTTTCCCCTACTCAGCTCCAGATGAGGGTCCCTTTCCCTGCTCCATCGTGAAAGGATTCCCAGCATTCCCGTCGCACCCCAAGAGGAGGCACTCTCCACAGGAGAGTCGAGAGTAACTCAAGGGGTCATGCCACCATTCCAAAAGACACCCAAATGTCTCAGTCCACTCCAGATGAACCTGATTTTCTTGCACTGCCTCAACTGTCACCCTGCATGTCAGCTCACACCACGAAGGCACGTTGGACAGCCCTGTGGCACCACGAGGGAAAGCCACAGATCCCTGTCTCACTTCAACGTGTAGCCTGGCACTGCTGCTACAGCTAGGGAGAAAAGGGGATGTGCACTTCTCCACTGGAGATGAGGCCTGCCTCCCCTGTGGAGACTCCAGAGGAACCCCAAGATCACTGGCAGCACTGAAGAGGAAACCTCAGGTTCCGGCCTCAGCTCCAGATGAGGACTCTGTACTCTGCACCAACTGGGGAGGAATCGTGAGAGGCCCCTCGCAATTTGCATGGAGACTGGCTTTTCATGAGGCCACAGGGGCGGGTCCCTGAGGTTCCCGTTGTAACATGAGAGAAACCTTCAACAACTCGAGAAAAAAACAGAAGATTCTCCCCTCCAGGTGAGATGAGGACCTTGTTCGCTGCAGCACATAGGGAGAAATCACTCCTTCCCTCTTGAACCTCAAAAGGGTCTTCACACAGGTGCTGCCACTCAAGAAGTTCCCAGAAATACCCATCTCCTCTCGAGAGGAACACCAAGGGTCCCGCCACAACACAAGAGGAGCCCCATTTCCCCTGCTCAGCTCCAGACGAGGGTCCCTTTCCATGCTCCTTCGGGAAAGGATTCCTGGCATTCCCGTCGCATCCCAAGAGGAGGCACCCTCCACAGGAGTGTCGAGAGGAACACCAGGAGTCGTGCCACCATTCCAAAATACCCCCAAATGTCTCAGTCCACTCTAGATGAACCTGATTTCCCTGCACTGCCTCGCCTGTCACCCCAAGTATCGGCTCAAACCACTGTGGCACGTGTGACAGCCCTGTGGCACTTCGAAGGAAAGCCACAGATCCCTGTGTCAACTCGCCAGGAAGCCTGACACTGTTGCAACAGTTCGGGAGGAAACCGGACGTGCACGTTTCTACTAGAGATGAGGCCTGACTCCCCTGTGGAGACTCCAGAGGAACCCCAAGATCCATGTCAGCAGTAGAGAGGAAACCTCAGATTCCAGACGAGGACTTAGGACCCAGCACTGACTGGGGAGGAATCCCAAGAGACCTCTCACAACGCACATGGAGACTGGCCTTTCCTGAGGCCACAGGGGCGGGTCCCTGAGGTCCCCTTCGTAACTTGAGAGGAATCTGCGGCAACTCAAGAAAAACCAGGAGATTCTTGACTCTAAGCGACATGAGGCCCTTTTCTGCTGTGGCGTTTCGGGGTAAATCACCCCTTCCCTCTTGAACCTCGATAGATTTCTTCACACTCTTGCTGCCAAACAAGAAGTTTCCCGACATACCCATCTCCACTCGAGAGAAACACCAAGGGTCCTGCCAGTACTTAAGAGGAGCCTCGTTTTCCCCTTCTCAGCTCCAGACGAGTTTCCATTTTCCAGCTCCGTCGGGAAAGGATTGTCGATGTTGCCGTCGCATCCCAAGAGGAGGTGCTCTCCACATGAGTGGTGAGGAACTCCATGGGTCATGCTGCCATTCCAAAAGATGCCCAAATGTCTCAGTCCAGTCCAGATGAACGTGATTTCCATGCACTGCATTGACTGTCACCCCGAGTATCGTCTCACACCATGGTGGCATGTGTGACTGTCCTCTAGCACCAAGAGGGAAAGCCACAGATTCGTGTGTCAACTCGATAGGAAGACTGACACTGCTGCTACAGCTCGGGCATAATGCGACCGTGCACATCTCCAGTCGAGACGAAGCCTGACTCCCCTGTGGAGACTCCAAAGGAACCCCAAGATTAGTGTCAGCACTGGAGAGGAAACCTCTGGTTCCAGCCTCAGCTCCAGCTGAGGACTTAGGACCCGGCACCTTCTGGGAAGAAATCCTGAGAGGCCCTTCGCAACTCGCATGGAGACTGGCCTTTCCTGAAGCAATGGGGGGGGTGGGGGATGTCCTGATATGCACGTTGTAACTCAAGAGGAACCTGCTGCAACTCGAGAAAAACCAAGAGATTATCTCCTCC
The DNA here is from genome assembly GCA_006410675.1 of Oreotragus oreotragus. NCBI lineage: Eukaryota > Metazoa > Chordata > Mammalia > Artiodactyla > Bovidae > Oreotragus > Oreotragus oreotragus. The sequence continues at coordinate 116,829 of SJYX01018745.1, read as the reverse complement.
AGGTGAGATGAGGCCCTTGTACACTGCAGCGTCTCGGGGGAAATCACCCCTTTATTCTTGAAACTTGAAAGGGTCTTCACAGCCTTGCTGCCACTCAAGAATTTCCCAGACTTAACTGTCTCCATTCGAGGGGAACACCTTGGGTCTTGCCACAACTAAAAAGGAGTCCCGTTTTCCCCTGCTCAGCTCCAGACGAGGGTCCCTTTCCCTGCCTCGTTGGGAAAGGATTCCCGGCGTTCCCGTCACATCTGAAGAGGAGTCGCTCTTCACAGGAGAGTCTAGAGGAACTCCAGGGGTCGTGCCACCATTCCAAAAGACACCCAAATGTCTACCCGTTTTCCCCTGCTCAGCTCCAGACGAGGGTCCCTTTCCCTGCCTCGTTGGGAAAGGATTCCCGGCGTTCCCGTCACATCTGAAGAGGAGTCGCTCTTCACAGGAGAGTCTAGAGGAACTCCAGGGGTCGTGCCACCATTCCAAAAGACACCCAAATGTCTCAGTCCACTCCAGATAATCCTGATTTCCCTACACTGCATGGATTATCACCCCGAATATCGGCTCACACCATGGTGGCACGTGTGGCAGTACTGTGGCACCTCGAAGGAAAACCACAGATCCCTGGGTAAACTCGACAGGAAGCCTGACACTGCTGCTACAGCTTGAGAGGAAAGCGGACATTCCCATTTCCATTAGAGACGAAGCCTGACTCCCCTGTGGAGACTACAGAGGAACCCCAAGGTCAGTGTCAGCAGTAGAGAGGAAACCTCAGGTTCCATCCTCAGCTCCAAACGAGGACTTAGGACCCAGCACTGACTGGGGAGGAATACCTAGAGACCCCTCACAGTGCACATGGAGACTGGCCTTTCCTGAGGCCACAGCGGGTGTCCCTGAGATCCCCATCGTAACTCGAGAGGAACCTGCCACAACTTGAGAATAGCCATTAGATTCTCTCCTCCAGGAGAGATGAGGCCCTTGTACGCTGCAGAGTCTCGGGGGAAATCATTCCTTCTTTCTTGAAACTCCAAATGGTCTTCACACCCTTGCTGCCACTCAAGAAGTTCCCAAACATACCTGTCTCCCCTCTTGAGGAACACCTTGGGTCCTGCTACAACTAAAGAGGAGCCTTGTTTTCCCCTGCTCAGCTCCAGACGAGGGTCTCTTTACCTGATCCATCGGGAAAGGATTCCCGTCATTCCCATCACATCCCAAGAGGAGTCGCTCTCCACAGGAGAGTCGAGAGGAACTCTAGGGGTCATGCCACCATTCCAAAAGACACCTAAATGTCTCAGTCGACTCCTGATTAACCTGATTTCAAAGCACTGCCTCGACTGTCTCCCCGAGTATCGGCTCACACACGATGGCACCTGTGACAGCCCTGTGGCACTTCGAGGGAACTTCCCTGTGTCAACTGGATTGGAAGCCTGACACTGCTGCTACAGTTTGGGAGGAAACCACTCGAGATGAGGCCTGACTCCACTGTGGAGAATCCAGAGAAACTCGAAGGTCCATGTCAGCACTGGAGAGGAAAACTCAGGTTTTGGCCTCAGCTCCAGATGAGGACTTACGATCCAGCACCGACTGGGGAGGAATCCCGAGAGACCCCTCACAACTCACATGGAGACTGGCCTTTCCTGAGGCCACAGTGGCGGGTCCCTGTCTCTTATACACATCTNGAGAAACTCGAAGGTCCATGTCAGCACTGGAGAGGAAAACTCAGGTTTTGGCCTCAGCTCCAGATGAGGACTTACGATCCAGCACCGACTGGGGAGGAATCCCGAGAGACCCCTCACAACTCACATGGAGACTGGCCTTTCCTGAGGCCACAGGGGCGGGTCCCTGAGGTCCCCGTCATAACTCGAGAGGAACCTCCTGCAACCTGAAAAAAATCAGGAGATTCTCGCCTCCAGGTGAGACAAGGCCCTTGTCAGCTGTGGCGTTACAGGGTAAATCACCCGTTCCCTCTTGAACCCCGACAGATTTCTTCACACCCTTGCTGCCACACAAGAAGTTTCCTGACACACCCGACCCCACTCGAGAGAAACAAGAAGGGTCCCACCAAAACTCATAAGGAGCCCCGTTTTCCCCTACTCTGCTCCAGACCAGTGTCCCTATTCCTGCTTTGTCAGAAAAGGATTCCTGGCATTCCTGTCGCATCCCAAGAGGAGATGCTCTCCACAGGAGTGTGGAGAGGAACTCCAGGGGTCGTGTCACCATTCCAAAAGATGACCAAATGTTTTAGTCCACTTCAGAGGAACTTGATTTCCATGCACTGAATTGACTGTCACCCCGAGTATCAGCTCACACCATGGTGGCGCATGTAACAGTCTTGTGGCACCAAGAGGGAAAGCTACAGATCCCTGTGTCAAATCGACAGGAAGAGAGACACTGATGCTACAGATCTTGAGTAATGCAGATATGCACGTCTCCACTCGAGACGAGGCCTGACTCCCCTGTGGAGAATCCAAAGGAACCCCAAGATCCATGTCAGCACTGGAGATGAAACCTCGGGTTCCAGCCTCAGCTCTAGACGAGGACTTAGGACCCGTCACCGTCTGGGAGGAATCCTGAGATGCCCCTCACAAGTCGCATGGAGACTGAACTTTCCTGAGGCCACAGGTGGCGGTCCCTGAGATCCCCATCGTTACTTGAGAGGAACCTGCCACAACTCGAGAAATACCAGGAGATTTTCTCCTCCACGCGAGATGAGGCTCTTGTATACTGCGGCATCTTGGGGGAAATCACACCTTCCTTCTTGAATCTCTAAAGGGTCTTCACACCCTTGCTGCCACTCCAGAAGTTCCCAGACATACCCATCTTCACTCGAGAGGAACACATTGGGTCCTGCCACAACTCAAGAGGAGCCCGTTTTCACCTGCTCAGCTCCATACGAGGGTCCCTTTCCTTGCTCCCTCAGGAAAGGATTCCCGGCATTCCCGTGGCATCCCAAGAGGAGGTGCTTTTCACAGGAGAGTCTAGAGGAACCACAGGGGTCATGCCACCATTTCAAAAGACACCCAAATGTCTCAGTCCACTCCAAATAATCCTGATTTCCATGCACTCTCTCGACTGTCACCCCCATTATCGGCTCACACCATGGCACGTATGACAGTCCTGTGACACCTCGAGGGAAAACCACATATCCCTGGGTCAACTTGACGTGAAGCCTGACACTGCTGCTACAGCTCAGGAGGAAAGTGGACGTGCACGTCTCCACTTGAGACGAGGCCTGACTCCCCTGTGGAGACTCCAGAGGAACTCCCAGATCCATGTCACCACTGGAGAGGAAACCTCAGGTTCTGGCCTCAGCTCCAGACCAGGACCTAGGACCGTCACTTTCTGGGGAGGAATCCCGTGAGGCCCCTCGCAACTCTCATGGAGACTGGCCGTTCCTGAGGCCACCAGGGAAGTGGTGGTCCATGAGATCCCCATCATAACTCAAGATGAACCCACCGCAACTCAAGGAAAACCAGGAGATTCTCCCCTTCAGGCGAGATGTGGCCCTTGTCTGCTGCAGCATCGTGGGGGAAATTACCCCTTAACTCTTGAACCTTGAAATGGTCGTCAACAATCTTTCTACGACACAAGAAGTTCCCTGACATATCTGTCGCCACTCGAGAGTTACACCTAGGGTCCCGCCACAACTCAAGAGGAGCCCCGTTTTCCCCTGCTCAACATCTCTTTCTCTGCTCCTTTGGGAGAAGATTTCCAGCCTTCTCGTCCCATACCAAGAGGAGGCACTCTCCAAAGGAGAGTCGAGAGGATCTGCAGATGTCGGGCCACCATTACAAAAAAACCCCAAATGTCTCAGTCCACTCATGATGAATCTGATTTCCCTGCACTGCCTTGACTTTCACCCCGAGTATTGGCTCACACCAAAGTGGCATTTGTGAGAGCCCTATGGCACCTCGAGGAAAATTCACAGATCCCTGTGTCCAAACAACGGGAAGTCTGACACTGCTGCTATAGCTAGGAAGGTAAGCGGACGTGCATGTCTCCACTCGAGATGAGGCCTGACTCCCCTGTGGAGACTCCAGAGAAACCCCAAGATCCATGTCAGCACTGGAGAGGAAACCTCAGGTTCCAGCCTCAGCTCCAGAGGAGGACTTAGGACCTGGCACCGACTGAGGAGGAATCCTGAGATACCCCTCGCAACTTGCATGGAGACTGGCCTTTCTTGAGGCCACAGGTGCGGGTCTCTGAGGTCCCGTTGTAACTTGAGAGGAACCTGCCGCAACTCGAGAAAAACCAAGAGATTCTCCCCTCCAGGTGAGATGAGGTTCTGGTCCAATGTGGCGTCTCGGGGGAAATCATCCCTTCCCTCTTCGTCTTAGAAAGGGTCCTTCACATCCTTGCTCCGATTCCAAAAGTTTCCCAACATACCCGTCTCCACTCGAGAGGAACACCTTAGTTCCCACCAAAACTCAAGAGGAGCACCGTTTTCCCCTGCTCAGCTGCAGACGAAGGTCCCTTTCCCTGCTCCATCGAGAAAGGATTACCGGTGTTCTCGTCATATCCCAAAAGGAGGCAGTCTCCACAGGAGAGTCAAGAGGAACTCCAGGGGTCGTGCCACCATTTCAAAAGACCCACAAAGGTCTCAGCCCACTCCAGATAAACCTGATTTCCCTGCACTGCCTCGACTGTCATCCCGAGGATCCGCTCACACACGGTGACACGTGTGACAGCCAGGGGCATCTCGAGGAAAGATACAGATCCCTGTGTCAACACGACAGGAAGACTGACACTGCTGCTACAGCTCGGGAGGAAAGCAGACTTGCATCTCCCCACTCGAGACGAGGCCTGACTCCCCTGTGGAGACTCCAGAGGAACCCCAAGTTCCATGTCACCACTGGAGAGGAAACCTCTGTTTCCAGCCTCAGCTCCAGATGAGGACTTAGGACCCGTCACTGACAGGGGAGGTATCCCAAGAGGCCCCTGGCAACTCACATGGAGACTGGCCTTTCTTGAGGCAACAGGTGCAGGTCCCTGAGGTCCCCGTCGTAACTCAAGAGGAACCTGCCACAACTCGAGAAAAACCAGGAGATTCTCCCCTCCACGAGAGATGAGGCTCTTGTCCGCTGCAACATCTAGGGTGATATCACCACTTCCATCTTGAACCTCAAAAGGGTCCTTCACACCCTTGCTGTGATTCAAAAAGTTTCCCAACATACACGTCTCCATTCAAGAGGAACACCAAGGGTCCCGCCACAACTCCAAAGGAGCCCCATTTTCACCTGCTCTGCTGCAGATGAGGGTCCCTTTCTCTGCTCCATCGGGAAAGGATTACTGACATTTCCATCACATCCCAAGAGGAGGTGCTCTCCACAAGAAAGTCGAGAGGAAATCCAGGAGTAGTGCCACCATATGAAAAGACGCCGAATGTCTCATTCCCCTCCAGATGAACCTGATTTACCTGCACTGCATCGACTGTCACCCCAAGTATCGGCTCACACCACGGTGGCACGTGTGACAACCCTGAGGCACGTNGTGCTCTCCACAAGAAAGTCGAGAGGAAATCCAGGAGTAGTGCCACCATATGAAAAGACGCCGAATGTCTCATTCCCCTCCAGATGAACCTGATTTACCTGCACTGCATCGACTGTCACCCCAAGTATCGGCTCACACCACGGTGGCACGTGTGACAACCCTGAGGCACGTTTGACAGCCTGTGGCACCTCAAAGAAAGCCACAGATCTCTGTGTCAACTCGATGGAAAGTTTGACACTGCTGTTAAAGTTCAGGAGGAAAGCGGATGTGCACGTCTCCACTCAAGTCGAGCCTGACACCCCTGTGAAGACTCCAGAGGAACCCCAAGATCCATGTCAGCACTCAAGTGGAAATCTCAGGTTCCACCCTCTGCTCCAGAGGAGAACATAGACCCTGAACTGACTGGGGAGGAATCCCAAGATGCCTCTCGCCACTCGCATGGAGACTGGCCTTTCTTGAAGCCACACTGGGGGTTCCCTGAGTTCCCCGTCATGATGCCACAAGAGTGGGTTCCTGAGGTCCCATCGTAACTCGAGAGGGACCTGCCACACCTCAAGAAAAACCAGGAGATTCTCCCCTCCAGGCGAGATGAGGCATTATTCCGCTGTGGCATCTGGAGGGAAATCACACCTTACCTCTTGGACCTCGAAAGGGACCTTCACACCGTTGCTACAACTCATGAATTTCCCTGACATAAACGTCTCAACTTGAGAGGAATACCGAGAGTCATGCCACAACTCAATAGGAGCCCCAGTTTCCCCTGCTCAGCTCCAGATGAGGGTCTGTTTCCCTGTTCCATCAGGAAACTATTCCTGGCATTCTCCGTCACATCCCAAGAGGAGGCGCTCTCCACAGGAGAGTCAAGAGGAACTCCAGGGGTCGTGCCACCATTTCAAAAGACCCCCAAATGTCTCAGTGCACTCCAGGTGAACCTGAATTCCCTGAACTGCCTCGACTGTCACCCTGAGTGTGGGCTTATAACACGGTGGCATGTGTGGCAGCCCTGTGACACCTCAAGGGTTAGCTACAGATCCCTGAGTCAACTCGACAGGAAGCCTGACACTGCTGCTACAGCTAGGGAGGAAAGCTGACGTGCACATCTCCACTCTAGACGAGGCCTGACTCTCCTGCAGAGACTCCAGAGGAACCCCAAGATCCATGTTAGCACTGCAGAGGAAAACTCAGGTTCTGGCCTCACCCCAAGACGAGGACTTAGGACCTGGCACCAACTGTGGAGTAATCCTGAGAGGCACCTCCCAACTCGCAGGGAGACTGGTTTTTGCTGAAGCCACAGGGGCGGGTCCCAGAGGTCCCTGCCATAACTCGAGAGGAACCTGCCACAACTCGAGAAAAACCATTAGATTCTCTCCTCCGGGTGAGATGAGGCCCTCGTCTGCTCTGCTTCTCAGGAGAAATGACCCCTTCCATCCTGAACCTCGAAAGGATCCATCACAGCCTTGCTGCGACTCAAGAAGTTCCCCAACATACCATCTCAACTTCAGAGGAACACACAGGGTCCGCCACAACTCAAAAGGATTCCCGTTTTCCCCTGTTCAGCTCCAGATGAGTGTCCCTTTCCCTGCTCCCTCCGGGAAGGTTTCCCGGTGTTCCCGTTGCATCCCAAGAGGAGGCGCTCTCCACAGGAGAATAGAGGAATTCCAGGGGTCGTGCCACCATTCCAAAAGACCCCACATGTCTCAGTCCACACCAGATCAACCTGATGGCCCTGCACTGAATCGACTGTCACACCGAGGATCGGCTCACACCATGGTGGCACATGTGACAGCCCTGTGGCACCTCAGAGGAAAGTCAAAGATCCATGTGTCAACCCGACGGGAAGCCTGACAGAGCTGCTACAGCTCGGGTGGAAAGCGGACGTGCACGTCTTCACTCGAGACGAGGCAGGACAATATTGTGGAGACTCAGGAGGAACCCCAAGATCCATGTCAGCACTGCAGAGGAAACCTCAGGTTCCAGCCTCAGCTCCAGATGAGGACTTAGGACCCGGCACCAACTGGGAAGGAATCCCAAGAGGCCCCTCGCAACTCGCATGGAAACTGGCCTTTCCTGAGGCCACAGGATTGGGTTCCTGTTGTACCAGTCGTAACATGCTAGAAACCATCCGCAAAGCGAGAAAAACCAGGAGATTATCCCCTCCAGGCGAGATGAGGCCCTAGTCCGAAGCGGCTTCTCTGGGGAAATCACCCTTTCCCTCTTGAACCTCGAAAGGGTCCTCCACACCCTTGCAGCGACTCAAGAAGTTCCCTGACATACCCGTCTCCACTCGAGTGAAACACCAAGAGTCCCGCCACAACTCGAGAGGAGCCCCGTTTTCCCCTGCTCAGCTCCAAATGAGGGTCCCTTTCTGTGTTCCAGTGGAAAAGAATTCCCAGCGGTCCCGTCACATCCCAAGAAGTGGCACTCTCCACAGGAGAGGCGAGAGGAACTTTAGGGTCATGCCACCATTCCAAAATACCACCAGATTCCTCAGTCCACTCCAGATGAACCTGATTTCCCTGCACTGCCTAGACTGTCACCGTGAATATCGGCTCACACCAGGGTGACATGTTTGTCAGCACTGTGGCACCTCGAGGGAAAGACACAGATCTCTGTGTCAACTCGACGAGAAGCCTGACACTGCTGCTACAGCTCGGGAGGAAAGTGGACGTTCACGTATTCACTCGAGACAAGGCCTGACTCCCCTGTGGAGACGGCAGAGGAACCCCAAGTTCCCTGTCAGTAGTGAAGAGGAAACCTCAGGTTCTGGCCTCAGCTCCAGA